>JAVJIF010016773.1:0-80313 GCA_038442645.1 Agave tequilana | reverse complement strand
AAAAACATAAAAACAACATGGTTGCCTGAAAGGTTCATCATGAGTAAGAATTGTGAGGTGAGGTTGTCATACTGTAGAGTTCATCTGATGCCTGAAGCGGATTGGAGCCAAATTGAACAGTTGGATGATGTCTCCAATAGCGGTCTTTGCGTCCATTATCATCGTCCATTTACTTGAGTCCGAGCACAATCTGTTGCTCATTGTTATGATTGAAAATACATTTAAGTATAATTACTAAGCGATGAACCAACATTACATAGCAGATGTGAAATCTTGATTCAATCTTGATTCAATGTTCTAGCCAAACATTACTTAACAAAAATTAAATATCAACCACTACGTCCTAAAAGAGACCAAAATTAAATACAAATCAAATATCAACCATCACATCATTAAAAGAAATCAAACCAAATACCACCTCCATGTCACTAGAAGGGCCCAAAGCAAAATACTGACCTCCACATCAGTAAAGGGACTAAAACCAAAGATCAACCTCCACATTCTAATAGGGACCAAAATCATCAAAAACCAACTTTTGACCTCCACGTCGCTAAGGGTGACCAAATATCAATCTTAACTAATTTCGTCTCCACATAACTTAAGAGACCAAAATCAATTACAAACCAACCATTGACTTCCACGTGATTAAAAGAATAAATTTGATTCCATACCCCTTTTTTGTATTATCTTAGCTTGCCTTTGGTTAAGTCATGTACTCTTATTAAAATGGAATATATAAAGTTTCTATTTCAACATTTCTTTTACATTCCAAACATTATCAAAGTTTCCTTTTCATAGAAGGTATTACAATAGACTCGGGTCTATTGGAAATCATAAACCCACAAACAAAAACTGTCTCTCATAAGGTGAATTTAACAGGACAAATACAAATATCTATATTAACTAGATACATTCCTATCTCAAAAGAGATAGACAATTTGGACAGTGCAGGATCATGGATGTCCTTGTCAAAAGTTAAAATAGGATTTATTAAATGCACTTGAGGGAAGTAAAATAAGTTAGGTCAGACTCAAAAGTTTGCAACTGACATTGGAATGTCTTGGATGCCATTCAAGGATATATATCATCATAATATGCATGGAATAAAATATTAATTAATTGAAGGAACTATCTCACATAATCACAATGTGCTTGTCACTTGAACAAGTCCAGTTTATTGCTACATAATTTTATATAGGTTGAATCTGGAAACTGAACATATCAGAATACTAATCTAGATCACCAATTTCAATGTCCCATGGATCCCATGACCATTTTCAGTTGCAATGTACATAAAACACACAAGTAAATTCGAGTATAATTCATAAAACAAAGGGTGATATTAACATGAGTACTTTAATCAAACAAAATTTCAAATTGTACTCACTGTGGTTTGGTAATATGTGAAGTTTGGAGCTTAGTTTCCATATATGTTCCTGACAATACTAAGCTGGCACCCATCTTCCGCAATCAGCAAGGATATGAAAGTTCACACAGTTTTTGTAGCAAAAAAAGCTAGTTAAATTAGCATTTCCCTAACATAGCGTCCTCTTCTGCTACTGTAGAACAGGCACTTGGTTCAGAAATTTCCAAATCATTCAAGAAGACGACCAACAAAATTAGAGCAAAAGGATGGGCAACATACTGCCGCATCTTAGATGGAAAAGAACTACGATGTACATGAAAATTGCAGAGTTATTTTAATTTCAATATATGAAATGAATCATCAAACACCTGGAAACATCTTCAGAATCATTTTGGTTTTATCAGCCATGCAATCTTTAGGAAACATAGGAAACAACCTTCATTAAATAGTGCTACAATGATAATTGCAATGTGTTTACCGGAAACATTCCATGAAACTAAGTTGATTTCATAACTAGTAAATTTTCCATTCAAGCAACCAGCTCCTTGATCATCTTATCTTAGAAAAAGTGTCCATTCCATGATTGGAATCTCAATCCATAAACAAATTTTCTGAGACAGTAACAATTTGAAAGCTAGAAGAAGCTTCAAATGCCATAGAATAAGGTGCAAAGGCAAATCACGCATGCTAGGAGCAACTGCATTTACCATACAAGCCCGTTCCTAGAGCGATTCAGTGGGATGTGTTCAGTGAAAAACTGTTCTCTTTTTAGAAAATTGGAATCTCATTGTTGCCTAAATCTTTATGGAAGTGGAGAAAAGAACACTTTTCTCAACCCTTATTTAAAGCTTTTGAGCTTCACAAAACACAATTCTGATTCAGATGATTATACATTTTATCAAGAATTGATGAAAAAAAAGAATGAAATATTTACTGTGCTTCAATAATTGAAATTTATCAATATTAATATGCTACATTATCAATAAGTTTGACGCTTGAGCGTTAGCAGTATTAGAATCATAGTTGATGAAGCAACAAGAGCAGGGGTGGACCTTATCAAACATGCATTAAGGCAGTAAAGGGATACGTTAGTTGTTAGTGTAAGAAAGGAGATGGCTGTTACCAAAGACGAATGAAAAAAAGGATTTTATGAAGCCAATCCCAAGATTCGGGATAAAGGCTTTGTTGTTGTCGTTGTTGTGTTGTTGCCGTTGTTGGTGGTGGTGGTGTTGTTGTTGTCGTTGTTGTCATATGCTACATTACTGACAATACATGCAGTATGAAAGGAATCATATTCATTAAAATTAATTTGGGTAGAAGAGTGTGAGTGCCACTGAAGCACAATGGTAAACCCTCTTTGTAGTGGGCAAGATGTCTCAGGTTGAAACACCGCTTGGACCAGGCTATGGCCTATTCTCGAGAAAAAAGAGGGGGCAGGCCAGAGAGAGTATCAACGGAAAACCTTTTGCTTGAAGGTTAAGTACTTGTAGCATGCCGTTGAACTCATTCAGTATTCACAAATGGATAATCTCCTCAGGGGACTGACACAATCTGCAAAAGCCAAGGATATGACAAGAAGCAGTGCACATTGCACACAAAAAAAAAATCAAGCAGATGCCAGTATGTATCATATGATATAATATATAATATATATAGAGAGATGTATATACCTCATATCACAGGTCACAATTTCACTAGATTATATACAACACTCCACATGTGCCACCTCCACAGGACCTTCATGTCACTTCAGTGCCAGATCGCATCTCTCTATGCAAGTTATACAAGAGCAAGTAAATATCTTCTCTTCTTGGATGCCTCTTATCAGAAGAAATAATTCATGAACAACCCACTCACAACCAGACTACTGCAACCAGCCATCTTTTTTATCCCCTACTACCAATATTTTCTCTAACCTCATCACAGTAGTTCCACTGCCCACAAGAAGCATACACGTTAGACATTAGAACAAAGCCCCTTCTTTCTCAGGTTCCAGCATTTGAAGTTCCCTTAACGCAGCTTCTGCAAGTCTTGAATCTCTATGGACTTTACTTGCACTTAAAACAGAACCCCATATGGATGAACTTGGCTTCATTGGCATCCTTCTAATCAAATCTGTGGCATCAGTTAGCCTCCCAGATCGAGCAAAAAGATCGACCAGACACCCATAATGTTCTACCCCTGGCTCAACACCATACCTTACCTTCATATACTTAAAGATATTATACCCTTGGTCTACAAACCCACTGTGACTACAGGCGGTAAGAAAGCAAGCAAGGTCACGCTATTCGGAACTAGACCTTCTTCTTGCATATTCTTGAAAAGTTCTAATGCTTTGAAACCATAACCATGGAATGCAAGTCCTGAAATCATTGCTGTCCATACTGCAATATCTTTATTAGAAAGCGTCTCAAAAACAGCAAGAGACCTTTCAATGCTCCCACATTTGCTATACATGTCTATCAGTGCTGATCCTAAGAAAGCATCCATGTTTCCATATTCTTTATAAGCCCAGCCGTGAATACATCTTCCCTGATTCAAAACTCCCAGTTCTGCCGCAGCACAAACTAGATTAATAGCCGTCACATTATCAGGTCTGACATTCTGATCAATCATGGTCCTGAAAAGCTTCACTACTCTTCTAATATCACCCTTCCGAGCACATCCAGCGAGCAGAGAGTTCCATGAAACCAATCTCTGACAGGTGCTTCATTAAAAAACTTACATGCCAGATCTAATTCCCCAATGTTAGCAAATCCTGATATAATTATGTTCCAAGAGATCCCATCCCTTTCATAGAGTCTGTTAAAAACCTTCAAACCACGCTTCATATCTTCACATTTAACATACATATCCAAAAGAGCATTACTTAACACTAGTCCCCAATTACTCAATGAAGCCTTCCTTACTATCCATCCATGGACAGATTTCCCTATAAGTACATCTTTCAGATGCCCACAACATGATAGAATGCCTACCATGGTATACTGATCTGGTTCCATACCTGAAATCTGCATATCATTAAGCAGCTCAAATGCTTCCAAGGTACATCCCATTTTGCTGTAACCAGATATCATGATATTGTATGATACAGTGTCTTTTGTGTGCATTTGTTGAAACACCTGTTGAGCAAGACCCATCCTTCCATTCTCCAGGTACATTTTGATGAGAGAATTTTGCAGATAGGTGTGAGAACTGAATCCAATAATGACGGCATGAGCATGAATATTTTTACCCACTGATAAATTCTTGCAAGACTTGAGAAGAGCAAGCAGGGTCTGTTCATCAGGATATATGCAGGCTGAAAGCATAAATTTGTAGAGATCAATGGATTGTCTTGCTGAGAATGATAGAGCTGAAACCATTATATTGCAAATAAAGAGATTGGGAGAGGGGGTGAAGTGATTAAAGAGGAGAATGGCCTCTTTAAGATTCTCAGGATGAGACACAGCAGAGAAGTAGAGAAGCCTACTCATGGGAAATGTTTGGGTGATAAGATGAAGACGCATCATCTGGCACAAGATCTGCTTGAACTGATCAGAGGTTCTATACTTCTCAAGTAGCACGAGTGTTGGATGTTTAAGAGTTAGTGAAACAGTTGGGTCCCAGCAACCTCTGCTGACTGATGAAGTAGCTGAATAAAACTCAAATCTAAGTCGAAAATAACAAATCATGGAAACAGGGTACTTAATTCTCATCAGAGAAATCATAGGTCAAAAACCACTAACGCTAGTAGCACAAAACAATCCGATGAGATGTTACCTATATGGATAGTAATTTGCTAAAGATGGAAGAGGACCTGGAAGGAGATTTATTACAGACACTTGGGATGGGTGGGCAAAGGCCCAACGCTTTGCACCAAAAATAAAGGGAAGAATTTTGTCCCCTATTGAGTCATCCATCTTATTATTCAAAAAAGATGAAATCCGTGAGATGAAAAATGACTCACAAAGTAAATGCCAAGGTATCAGTGGTTTTAAAGTGTTCAAATACAAAAAATTAGCAAGAAAATAATCTCCCTAAAGTTAAGAAGGAAAGATTTGATTCTGCTGGTAAATGTTGTCCCTGGATTTAGATATCATAGTTCTGTTCCTTAATCAAATTCAAGAATGTTATATCTGAAGATTTCTTATCTGAAGAACATCACAAATATATCTTCTTCAGAATGAAATAATTATTTGCAGCAACCTTTGACTTCAAAGAGGGAGCTTCCAGCTTTACTGAATGACCAAGACTCGGTCCCCCCCCCCCCCCCCGGCCCCTGCAAGTACAATCTCAGTTCAGTTGTTGTAGTTTATGGTATACTATAACATATTTAGGTCAGTTTAAAAAACGATCAAGGTCTTTTCTCCCAAAAAATAAAAACAAAAATTCAATTTTTTTATTAGAACAGATTCATGAAACATTTTTTGTACATATATTATTGATAAGTGTGTGCTAGTTTAAAACATAAGACAACTGCCAGAAAGTCAAGACCTATCATCCATTGATAAGGCAGGCACATACACACAAGAAGCGTGATGTGGTGCATCAGATCACACAAAGGAAGACAACTTTCCAACTGGAGGTTGATTTATGGAAATATAAAAATGAGGCATATCATCCAGTAAGTCAAGAACCATTCTTCTTCTTCTTCTTCTTCTTCTTCTTCTTCTTCTTCTTCTTCTTCTTTTTCTTTTCTTTTTTTTTTTTATGGGTACAAGGGAGGGAGTATGTGCCCTGAGGAAGCCCACAACCCCTAATTCATCATTAGAATACATTGAAGGTCATGATGGACATTTCAAGGTCAAGAACCATCCTTCGGAGTAGACAAAAGTGGAAGGATTTGCAAATATCACTGAAAATATTAATCTACCCAGAATTCATGTTCTGATATGTTGCAAGGAACCTGCCAGAACAAGATTTCATACTGGAGGTTTCCTTCAATTCAAATATGTGCACAAATATTGATTCATATTGTTCTTCAGTAAAAAAGTAGAAGTAAAATAAAGTAACTCACTAATAGTAGAAGTGAATTCAAATGGGAAAGCTGCACATATTTCAAATGAACTAACAGTCTATCTTAATTACAATAATACTTTATCCCAAAAAACAGAAAAGAGAGAACATAAAAAACAACAAAGTTTCCATCAATAAGTCACGGTTTAGAATCCC
This sequence comes from Agave tequilana, assembly GCA_038442645.1. Taxonomy (NCBI): domain Eukaryota; kingdom Viridiplantae; phylum Streptophyta; class Magnoliopsida; order Asparagales; family Asparagaceae; genus Agave; species Agave tequilana. The sequence continues at coordinate 73,793 of JAVJIF010016773.1, read as the reverse complement.
ATCAATAAGTCACGGTTTAGAATCAACACTGTGAGGGAACATCCAGGGCATAGCACTAGCATGACCCAGAAATATTTTCTGCCCGTGATAATAAGGGGTTCCTCTCACGCTTTGATCGGAGGTGATCGGAGGCGTCGGTACCTCCCGGTGTTGTGCCCTAGCTTGGGAGCGAGGTAAGTTTTTTTTCTTCTTTTTTCTTTTATTTTTTTCTTCTTTTTTCTTCACTTTCCTCTTTTTATTTAACAAAAGTGGGTCAGGTTACCCGCTTCATTAGTGGTTTGTGACCCAATCCACCCAACAATCTCGCAGCATTGCGAGTCCGCACGCGAGGCAACATCGGGCGCGCGCCTGGCTGTCGTCGTGGCACAAGGCTACTTTTGTGCCTCACTCGTGCGCCTCACAGCGCCTTCGACATCTCTCCAAACCAATAGTAATTTATATGTTCGTAGATAGTTCAATGAAGGAGATGAACCCATATCCAAGATGCATCCAGTACTTGGATATTCAGCACTTGATAAATACTACACAAATATTCTTGTGATGTATCCTAGACTTATTAGATATGTATCAGATTTCATACTAAGATATTAAAATGGAATGCATTATTGACGTATCATAAATTCATTATTTGATTTATAGATGCATTTATATAATTTGTCTACATTCTTAGTGAGAAAATTTGATTGCTCCACGAGCTATTGATTTTTATAAACTAGAAATATTTTATATCATCCGAGTTATTTTGTTGCTTTATAAATATGGTCTAACAAATCCATGATACAAATAAAAACATCAATCCACGCACATTTTTAATTTTATTATTGTTCAATTTTGCAAATTTATAGCCTATATTTCCAACATTTGTTGTATCTGAGTACTCCATGTCATATCTATATCTTGCATCATCTGTACGTGTGTAACATAGGTATTACTTCTCCCCAACTCCAAAAGCCAACCATTGCAATAGAAGAAATAAATATGTACAGATCATTGTTATAATTACATTATGAATATAATCTCTCTTTGTTCCATAAAGTATTGCTATCATCATTGTTGTCATCCTCTACGTTTAAACCTTTTCCCATGAAAAGAAAAGAACAGAACAGAAAATCCCAAACAATCCATGTATTTTCTCTAATTTGAATCCCAAAAATCGTATATCCAGCAAATCTCCCCTCTAATTATTCTCATAGCCAAAGTGGGGAGAAAATATAAATGGATTAAAAAGATTGGCAAATAAAAGTAGGTAAGAGAACGAAACTGAAACATAAAAAATTGAAGAAATTACACAGTAACAAAAGTTTACCTGTCAACAAAGAGAAGAAATTAGAATTTTGTTTTCATCTTCTTTTCCCCATTGAAGAATCCTGGGGCAAGTTTTCGATGGAGAGAAGAGAAGAAAAGGGTTTTGAAAACGATGACAGATGGAGGAGAGCGCCACCGAAGGGTCGCTTAAAGCGGAATAAAGGTGGAGGAAGGGGGAAGGGGTGGCAACGGTTGTGATTATCGCGGAATCCTCCGCTAAGATCCACCCAAAACCACTGAGCATTTCTTTTTTATTTTTTCCTTTTCCTTTTTTTTCTCTCTTTTTTTTAATATTTATACCAGCATACTGTTACTGTTGATGGGAAATCGATCTCTCGATCAGGAAGAAGAAGAGACGTGGAGTTGAGGGAGGAAGAAGAAAGGGTGATCGAGATGCTCTCTCTCGCGAATCAAGACGGACAACGGATGCACTAAGTTTTTATATGAGTTACAAGAGAAAACTGTTGGAATTGAAGAATATGAAAGGCGAATCTTCGAGATGAATTATGGCGAGATCCGTTGATCGAATCAACTGGATGATGGTTGGAGTGTGTTCTCCTTCCATTGGTGATGAACGTGCTATATTCACATGTTCAATTCCGACTTCGAATGAATGAGATATTCAAGTCCAAAGATTGCCTAATTCAAAGCCAAAACGGGACTAAAGGTAGCTTAAAGCATTTAGTCCCACATTGGCCGTGGGATGGAAGTTTGTGGTGTATAAATAAAGAAAATTGAGAACAAAGGGCGTGCCCTTTGGGTACTTGGAGTTTTCCGCGCGCGATTGGGAGGGATCTATGCCCGCACATGCGCGCGCGGGCGCCGCCGCTGGCGGCCGGCAAGCCGGCGCCGGTGCCGGGCTCGGGTTCGGGTTCGGGTTCCCTACCCGGCCTGGTTCTTTTTGAATCGGGTCTACGGGTATGGGTATCCGAACCCGAACCAACCCGCTCCAAGGCTGTTGGAATACCAATAGTTGCAACTGTTGGACTGCCAACAGTTGTGACTGTTGGGTGCATCTTTTGGGCAGCCAACAGACACGACTGCTGGGTCGAAAGGTTGCACCCTTTCGTTTGGGTTCGAACCTGTTGGCCCCTCCTAGAATGCTATATAAAGCACTCCAGTTCTCAATTGTAAAACACACAATCTACAACCACCAACAAAAAACTTCTCTTCTCTCTCTCTGAGTTCTGAACTTCAATTTTCTGCGTTCAGAACTGGGAAGTAGAGTTCTGAAGTGACTTCCAAATAGGGAAGTGGGAAATCCGTAACTCGGTTTTCGAAGCGACTTCCAACGGAGATTCTGCAAAAGTCATTCTGAAAGAAGGCTTAGAAAATTCAACATATTCTTTTATAGAATTGTTGTCTGAATCTAAGACTTCTGAAGAAGAATATTCTTCAACCTTCCATCGTCCTCAACAGTGGGTGCTCCTCCAGAAGAGTAAAGGCAAATATTCGTTTGAAATTTGTCCTTGTACCGCTGCTTCAACGATCCTGTGAAGGTACTGGTTAACTACGGTTCGACCGTACGGTGATTTGGTAGTGCTATCCAAATACCGTGAAAGAGTGTTGTATCTTGGGAGACCAGCGTCCTTTATCCCGTTAGCACCAGTGCGGGGAACGTAATTGTCTTAAGGAGATTCGCTTCAAGCGTACCTCACTCTAAATACTGTATAAGTGGATTAAGTCCTTTATACAGGGGATATACTCTACAGTATATCGAGATTGACTTAGATTCAGTCTAAGTGATACTGTATAAGTGGACTAAGTCCTTTATACAGGGGATATACTTTACAGTATATCGAGACTGACTTGGATTCAGTCTAATTGGTGCTTAAACCAAGGAAGGAAATTGAAAGGTGGTTCTTAAATTAAGGAACGTTCTATTGAACGGAAAACCTCCCACCTGATATTTGCCGACCTGGCCAATTAGATTGTTGATATCTCAGTGATCTTGATTAGTTGTCAGATTGATTCTTGTTAAAGCAGAATACCCAACAATCTTAAGACAATTATTATTGAAGTTACTAACTTCAGTTCTGCTTGAACTTGCAGAAGATGTCTGAGACAAATCAAGATAGCTCAAGTAAGGCAACAAACATGCCGTTACAAGCTATGATGCCAACTCCACTTCCTAACCCGAAGCCGGAGAAGCCAGGAAAATTTGATGGCACAGAATTCAAGAGGTGGCAACAGAAGATGATCTTCTACTTGACCACTCTTCATCTGGCCAGATTCCTGGAGGAAAATCCACCAGAGCCTGCAACTGATGCATGGACTCAATGTGACTTCCTTTGCCGAAATTATGTTTTAAATGGACTGGATGACTCTATTTACAATGTCTACAGTCCTATCACAACGGCAAAGAAGTTATGGGCCAGTCTTGATAAGAAGTACAAGACTGAAGATGCTGGTACCAAGAAGTTCGTCGTAGGACGATTTCTGGAGTACAAAATGGTGGACAGCAAGACTGTAATCAGTCAGGTGCAAGAGTTCCAACTTATCTTGTACGAGATAGAAGCCGAAGGTATGATCCTACCTGAAAATTTTCAGGTTGCTACTATCGTGGAGAAACTCCCACCTGCGTGGAGAGATTTCAAGAACTACCTTAAGCACAAGCGAAAGGAATTAAAGTTGGAAGATCTCATTGTGAGGCTTCGTATAGAGGAGGACAACCCAAGTCCGAGAAAAGGAGCAGTAAGAACTCCTACGAAGCAAAAGCCAATGTGATCGAGGACTCAAAGGGGAAAGCGTCTACTTCCAAAGGCTTAAAGCAGAAGAAGACTTCCCAGGGGTACAAGGGCAAGGTCCAAGAAGGCAAGAACATGCGCTTCAAAGGAACCTGCTACATCTGCAACAAAGAGCGGCATAAGGCGAATGAATGTCGCAGCCGCCTCAAAAAGAACAAGAAGAGCCACCCACAGGCAAACTTGACCGACCATGAGTCTCCAAGCTTTTCAGCTGTGGTGTCAGAAGTAAATCTGACAACCAACAATAAGGATTGGTGGGTAGACACTGGGGCTACTCGGCACATCTGCTCTGAGAAATTGTTATTCTCAGAATATCAAATACTAGAGCAAGATGAGCAACTATTCATGAGGAATTCAGCCGTCTCAAAGGTTGAAGGAAAGGGCAAGGTCATCCTGAAGTGGACATCGGGGAAAGAGCTTACTCTTAACGATGTGCTTCATGTTCCAGACATCCGCAAGAATTTGATCTCCGGATCAATACTTAGTAAGAAAGGATTTAGAATGATTTTTGAATCTGATAAATTTGTACTTACTAAGGAGGGATGTATGTGGGAAAGGGTTATCTTGTTGATGGACTTTTTAAAGCCAATGTTGCAGTAGTAGATAAAAAGTCTATGTATTTGTACCCGAAGCTTATAAATAAAGAAAATTCTTCTGTTTATTTGCTTGAGTCTCCTATTTTGTGGCATGCTAGATTAGAGCATGTAATTACAAGTCTTTGAAGAACTTGTCTAATCTGGGATATATTCCTAAACTCAACTTGGAAGAAATTCGCAAGTGTGAGGTTTGTGTTGAGGCCAAGTTGGCTAAAAATTCATTTCACTCAATAGATCGAAATACAGAACCTTTAGGGTTAATTCATAGCGATCTATGTGACTTGAAGTTTATGCCAACTAGAGGCGGAAAAAGTATTTTATTACTTTTATTGATGACTGTACAAGATACTGTTATGTGTATCTTTTAAACAGTAAGGATGAGGCAATAAATATGTTTACAACATATAAAGCCGAAGTTGAGAATCAACTCAATAAGAAAATCAAGATTCTAAAATCCGATAGAGGCGGAGAATATGAATCAAATGATTTTAGTGAGTTATGTGCTAGTTTTGGTATAATACATTAAACTACAGCACCATACACTCCTCAGCAGAATGGAATTGCTGAACGGAAGAACAGAACTTTGAAGGAGATGGTTAATTCCATGCTCGTAAGTTCTGGAGCTCCGCAGAACTTGTGGGGGGAAGCTCTATTAACTGCAAATCATATTCTAAATAGAGTACCCCACAAGAAACTTGGTCTTATACCATTTGAGTTATGGCATGGAAGGATACCTTCCTACCATTATCTCAAAATGTGGGGGTGCCTTGCAAAGGTGCTGGCACCATTACCTAAAAAAGACTAAGTTGGGAGCAAAAACTATGGACTGCATATTCATAGGCTATGCCTTGAATAGTAGTGCCTACAGATTTCTGGTTCATAAATCAGAAATACCTGATATTCATGTAAACATGATTATCAAATCTCAAGATGCTGTGTTCTTTGAAGACATCTTTCCGTACAAACGGGAAGCAGATAAGACTTCTGGGAAAAGAACACACGAGATGGCGTTCAGGGACGAAAGCCCCGAGGAACCAATTGTTAATGCGGAAACTGAACCAAGAAGAAGTCAGAGATCTAGAATCTCAAAATCTTTTGGTCCAGATTTCATAGCATACGCTATTGAGAGCGAGCCTCAAACATTTAAAGAGGCTATGTCAACCCCAGAAGCACAAATGTGGAAAGAAGCTATAAATAGCGAAATAGAATCCATACTAAGTAATCATACTTGGGAATTGGTAAACTTGCCTCCTGGAAGTAAACCAATTGGGTGTAAGTGGATTTTCAAACGAAAATTAAAACCTGATGGATCTATCGATAAGTACAAGGCTAGATTAGTAGCCAAGGGTTATCGACAAAAAGAAGGACTTGACTACTTCGATACTTATTCACCAGTAACAAGAATAACGTCCATACGGATGTTGATTGCGATTGCAGTATTGCACAACTTAGATATCCATCAAATGGATGTCAAGACTGCATTCTTAAATGGTGAATTAAGTGAAGAGATATATATGGAGCAACCTGAAGGATTTAAAGTCAAGGGCCAAGAACACAAGGTGTGTAAATTGGTAAAATCCTTATACGGTTTAAAACAGGCTCCAAAACAATGGCATGAGAAATTTGATAGTGTCATGATCAAAGATGGATTCACTATCAATGAATGCGATAAGTGTGTTTACACGAAAACAGTTGGAGATGCATGTATCATTGTCTGTCTTTATGTAGACGACATGTTGATACTTGGGACTAATATTGAGATTATTAAGTCCACTAAAAGAATATTATCCAACAGTTTTGACATGAAGGATCTGGGGGTTGCTGATGTAATTTTAGGAATTAAAATTACTAGAACACCAGATGGAATCAGTCTATCTCAATCTCACTACGTGGATAAGATGATAGAAAGATTCAAGGATCATGGGATAAAGGAGAATACAAATCCTTTTCTCCCACACGTCCACCTTCATAAGAATACAGGAACTGGAATACGCCAGTTGGAGTATTCGCAGATTATCGGAAGTCTAATGTATTTGATGAATTGCACTAGACCCGATATTGCTTACGCTGTAAGCAAGTTAAGTAGATACACTAGTAATCCTAGTGATCTATATTGGACCGCTCTACTACGAGTATTGGGTACGTATCACATACCAAGGAATATGCCTTGAGATATGGACAGTATCCTCCTGTACTGGAAGGATATAGTGATGCTAATTGGATTGCAGATTCTGAGGAATCAAAATCAACTAGCGGATACGTATTTACTCTAGCAGGAGCAGCGGTATCATGGAAATCTTCTAAGCAAACATGTATTGCCCGTTCCACTATGAAATCGGAATTCATAGCCTTAGATAAGGCTGGAGAAGAAGCAGAATGGCTTCGACAATTCTTAGAAGATATACCATTGTGGCAAAAGCCAGTGCCCGCTATATGTATACACTACGATAATCAAGCAGCTATATCTAGGGCACAAAATGTTATATACAACGGTAAGTCTAGACATATTCGTCGTAGACATAATACCGTGAAGCAGTTGCTCTCAAATGGAATTATCTCTATTGACTTTGTATCGTCAAAGGATAATTTAGCGGATCCGCTTACTAAAGGTTTAAGTGGAGAGCGTATAAACTGCGCATCGAGGGGAATGGGTCTAAAAGCCTAACCTTACCGAGTCAGCTTAATGGAAACCTCACTTAGCGACTGGAGATCCCACGGACTAAGTTCAAGAGGAAAAACTAGTTATGATTGACTCAGCAAGTAAGCACTTGGGAGCTTGACTCCAATCCATTCCTATGGTGCACATAAGTGCTTTTCTACAAGTGGGTTAAGGATAAGCTTAACGCTTTTAATGATGCCTATATCTTGTTACTAAACAAGTGGAGTAGAGTAGACTACTCTTAATAGGTCCATCACCTATGTGAGTATAGAGTTGGGTCGGCTCTTTGGGAATTTCTATGGAGGCTGTTATTCCCTAAAGATACTCTCTGAAACCAAGAATGTCCAGGGCCAAAACGGACACAACCGAGAACCAAAGTTGATTTGGAAAGTTACTGTGTGAAGCTTGTTGACTTGGCTTACACTAACGGCTAACAGTTCAAGACCTAGTTCACTGATTAGCCAGTAAGTCCGATAAAGCTTTCGCTATGGAAGGTTCAAGACCTAGTTCACCTATCCTTATGCAGTTTCTTTTCTCAAGTACCTTTCACAATAGAGTCAGTCTCTTTGTGTGTCATTCCTTGAATCTCCATTCATTGTGGGGGATTGTTGGAATTGAAGAATATGAAAGGCGAATCTTCGAGATGAATTATGGCGAGATCCGTTGATCGAATCAACTGGATGATGGTTGGAGTGTGTTCTCCTTCCATTGGTGATGAACGTGGTATATTCACATGTTCAATTCCGACTTCGAATGAATGAGATATTCAAGTCCAAAGATTGCCTAATTCAAAGCCAAAACGGGACTAAAGGTAGCTTAAAGCATTTAGTCCCACATTGGCCGTGGGATGGAAGTTTGTGGTGTATAAATAAAGAAAATTGAGAACAAAGGGCGTGCCCTTTGGGTACTTGGAGTTTTCGCGCGCGATTGGGAGGGATCTATGCCCGCACATGCGCGCGCGCCGCCGCTGGCGGCGGCGGCCGGCAGGCCGGCGCCGGGCTCGGGTTCGGGTTCGGGTTCCCTACCCGGCATGGTTCTTTTTGAATCGGGTCTGCGGGTATGGGTATCCGAACCCGAACCAACCCGCTCCAAGGCTGTTGGAATACCAATAGTTGCAACTGTTGGACTGCCAACAGTTGTGACTGTTGGGTGCATCTTTTGGGCAGCCAACAGACACGACTGCTGGGTCGAAAGGTTGCACCCTTTCGTTTGGGTTCGAACCTGTTGGCCCCTCCTAGAATGCTATATAAAGCACTCCAGTTCTCAATTGTAAAACACACAATCTACAACACCAACAACAAAAAACTTCTCTTCTCTCTCTCTGAGTTCTGAACTTCAATTTTCTGCGTTCAGAACTGGGAAGTAGAGTTCTGAAGTGACTTCCAAATAGGGAAGTGGGAAATCCGTAACTCGATTTCCGAAGCGACTTCCAACGGAGATTCTGCAAAAGTCATTCTGAAAGAAGGCTTAGAAAATTCAACATATTCTTTTATAGAATTGTTGTCTGAATCTAAGACTTCTGAAGAAGAATATTCTTCAACCTTCCATCGTCCTCAACAGTGGGTGCTCCTCCAGAAGAGTAAAGGCAAATATTCGTTTGAAATTTGTCCTTGTACCGCTGCTTCAACGATCCTGTGAAGGTACTGGTTGACTACGGTTCGACCGTACGGTGATTTGGTAGTGCTATCCAAATACCGTGAAAGAGTGTTGTATCTTGGGAGACCAGCGTCCTTTATCCCGTTAGCACCAGTGCGGGGGACGTAATTGTCTTAAGGAGATTCGCTTCAAGCGTACCTCACTCTAAATACTGTATAAGTGGATTAAGTCCTTTATACAGGGGATATACTCTACAGTATATCGAGATTAACTTAGATTCAGTCTAAGTGATACTGTATAAGTGGACTAAGTCCTTTATACAGGGGATATACTTTACAGTATATCGAGACTGACTTGGATTCAGTCTAATTGGTGCTTAAACCAAGGAAGGAAATTGAAAGGTGGTTCTTAAATTAAGGAATGTTCTATTGAACGGAAAACCTCCCACCTGATATTTGCCGACCTGACCAATTAGATTGTTGATATCTCAGTGATCTTGATTAGTTGTCAGATTGATTCTTATTAAAGCAGAATACCCAACAAAAACCTCCATTTCGATTAGTTTTGATAAATTTGTAGATCCATTTCGTGATCCACTCAAGGATCCACTCTGTTTACCAATGTATCACACCCACTAAATACTTTTTTTTTCCTAACTAAATCAATTACCGACGGGATTTACTAGCGAACGGGGAGCAATTTCGGGGCCTGGCTGAGGCCACGTCGGAAAGAGAAAAATGTTCACTGGCACACAGGTTCGAACCGGTGACCACGATGGGAGCGTGTGCTCTAACGGATCCTGAGCCACCGCTGAGTCATTCGTAGAGGATGACTCACTAAATACTTAGTAGTGAGATTTGAACCCCGTATCTCTTGCCCAACGCAAAAAAAAGTTATGGTGCCCAAACAGCTCTAGTGACCCACTAAATGATACTAATAAACTTTCAGAAAACAATCTTAACCCTACCAAAGAATTCAAAACCCAGCAACGCTTTTTAATTTTATTAGAGTCCAATACATTAAAGATCCAAACTTTAAAAATCAGATCAGTTTCAGATTAAAATCTTTGATTATCAGGTCCAATTGCCACCTCTAGTGAGATGAATTCGTCCTAAGAAAGCAAACGTGAGAACTAACAAGTTAAACAAAAATTGGCATAAGTTATCTGTTTTTTTTTTTTTTTTTTGTGCCTTTTCTTTTTGTTTTCCATGTGCCCCCCAAAACCTTGTTTTTATTTTGATATGGAAGCAATGAAAACCTTTATATTATGACCCCCACGAAATCATTTATTTGACCCAAAAATGAGAAACTCCTAATGGAGTATTGGGTCCAATCTTATTTAAACACATATCTAGTCACCTTACCATTTAATGTGCGACTAATCATACTCTCTTTTCTACCAAACTTACCGTGAGACTAATCTCACAACTTTCTTTCTAATCAAACTCATTAATTCATCCTCGGTGGACTAGTATTCCTGCTTTAATTTGATTTAAGCATATATCTAACACACTCCACCTTGACTCATATCTGGTCGAGCCCAAATAATCTGTGTCATATCATGTAAGGCGGACTTACTTCCCTTTTTATCAAACTCTGATGTGGGACTAATCTCATGCGTTTTCTATTTACCATGAACATTAATTTACCTAAACTCAAATAGAATTCCCACTTCTTCTTAGGACCTTTTTTGTTTTGCAGCATTTGAGAGGAAGAGAGAGGAAGAGAGGCGTCCACCTCTCCCTCGGTTGTTTGTTTGCAGGAGGAAGAAGTCGCCTTCCTCCAGCATGGCATCATCGGTGGCGCCGAGGTGGCAGAAGACAGGAAGAACTTCTTGCCCTCAAAAACCATCAAAAGAGCAGGTGAGCACCAGGAACGAGGCGTTCTCGTCGTCTCAAGCTCTTGCTCCGCGCTTTTTTCATAAAAAAAAGATTTTTTTTTAAATTAATTTTTTGATTCACCGTCAAGCCTTACAATCTTCTTTTCATTAACCATCCACCACTGTCTTGATATTTGCCAGGTCATCCTGCACAAGTAATGATGTCAAGTGATGCTACATCTGCCATTTTGAAATGATCTTTAACAAATCGACAGTGTCTGTCACCATTCATGAGAATTATGACCGGCCCATCGCAACTTAATCTTTCAACATCTACATGATATATTTTTCTTGTCACAACCTATCACCACCATGAACTTCACCTTCCATCCTTTGATGGTGTCTTCAACTGTGCTTCAGCCCTATTGCTCTTATTTTTATTTGATGCATCCACTGCTTTAGAACAAACTTGTTTCCACCTGATTGAATTGACACATTCACCTCCGTCCTGCTTGACTCAACTCCATCAGCAAACCGCAAGAGTCTCTCTCTGGAAATACACTAGACATTTGTATGTCCATGAGAAACTATGAATTTTGATACCAGTTTTGTTATAACTATAATTGAGGTTTTGTGAACTACGCAGAAATGAGACCCCTTGTTGGAATAGCTTGCAGTATTACTAAGATCTAATATTAAATTAAGCTAGAACTTCTCTTGTTTTGATCGAAGCGTGCGGAAGTACTGTCCTCAAGAGTAGATTGTGCCCCTTTGACAGAGTCTCCCGGTGCAGCTTAATGGCAGCCTACCCTCCAGAATTCAATGATCGCTGGCCCTGCAAGCGTGCACTCGCAATGCACAGGCCCTCGAACAGCTCAGATTTGTTGGGAAACCACACAACAGAGAAGAGGGCCACCAGTGAACAGCCAATCAATCACACGAATAATTAAATAAAGAAAAGAAAAGAGCGAACACAAGTTTTAACGAGGTTCGACAATTTGCCTACGTCCTCGAGGTAAGGGGAGAGAGTTCTTATGGAATCAATCAATTACAGGTTATAAGTTGTTGCAAATATTGGGAACACTACCCCTCCTTGTATAGCCAAAGAAACCACGAAGAAATGCCTAATTCGGATCAGAAACGAATTCAGAATCAGATTTGAAAACTGGGCCGCTGCAGCTGTATTAGTTGACTAGCAAATATACTAGTCGACTAATAACTCATATTAGTCGACTAGGGATTTGGCTTAGTCGACTAGTCTGTAATGAAACAGATTTTTCAACTTTCTCTTTGTATCATTAGTCGACCAGGTCATTGTCTTAGTCGACTAGGTCATATTTCTCCTGTGCAATCCACTTCGATAAGACCGACACGCTCTTGTATTCAACACCATTGATTGCATCAATCTTTAGCTAATCTTCAAGAGAGCTTAACAAACTCTTTCAACAAGATTTTTACCCTCTCTCCCCATAATTTTTCACCTCGGTGAAGATTTCTCAATCTAAGCCGAACACACCATAGCACCATGTCGACTCCAATTTGGCTGCATCATTGAGGTTGCCTACGTACCCATGCCCAATAGGATCAAGCCACACGTAGTTCATCCAAACGAGCTCATCGAGCTCAAACAACTGTGACTAAATCTTCAGTAGCGAACCGAACTGGCTGAGTCATATGAAGCTCCTTATCAATATCATCATGGAGAATAACGGCCTTCAATTTGAGCCTGTCACGCTCACCAACTTGAGATCCATGCTTCTTCACCACTTTCGTGGATTTTTCTTGGTTCCAATAGCTGCAAATAATTTGACATTCTCATCAATGTCTTCAACTTGTTCAGCATCAAGAATGGCTATATGATCTCTACTCGGTGTCACATCCTGTGAAGTTCTTACTGATACCGAACTAACTGGAGGTGGTGGAGAAGCATCAACCTCCACCCGCTGCGTTACATCCTTGATCTTCAATCTCTCTCCACCTGCTGAGAGATGGTAGACTTTAATAATGAAGTCTCATCAAATGTGATATGCTTACTCAATATAATTTTCTTGTTTTCGTGGTCCCATAACTTGTAGCTTTTCATATTCCTTTTGACACTCAAAAACACAAACTTCTTTGCTCGCGAATTTACCTTCCCATCTTTAGCGCAAAAGTAGGTCGGACTTTCAAATGCCTGCAGCAAATCATAATCCTGAGCAGCTCCACCTGACCAAATATCCAACGGAGTTATGCCTCCTATCGCAGTCGATGACAATCCATTTATGAGATGGCTAGCATATACGACCGTCACAGCCCAAAACGATTTGTCTAATCGTGCATTAGACAACAAACACCGAACATTCTCCAGCAAGGAGTGGTTGATTTTCTTAGCCAACTCATGTATTCTATTTGTGAAGTGAGTACCAATACCAGTATTCTGGCCAAATTGTAGGAATTGGTTCTTATATTTTTCAACATTATCAATTTAGAGCTCCTTAATCTTCCTACCAGTCTGTTTCTCCATCATATCCTTCTATTTCACCAGCAGACCTAGGGCTTCAAATCTTTGTCTCATAAGATATATCCAATAATGTCTAGATAAATTATCAATAAAAAAGACAAAGTATCGATGACCTCCAAGCGATGCAGTCTTGGCAGGTCCCCAAATACTAACGTGAACACAATCAAGAAGACCTTCCGAGCGGTGAGTAGAGGTGCCGAATTTCACCTTCGTCTTCTTGTCCAGAACGTCGTGTCCACCCAATCCCATATTGCAGGTAGATGCACCTTCTAATGATTTCTTCTTTGTTAGAGCTTGTAAAGACTTTTCTCCTGTATGTCCAAGCCTCATATGTCAAACCTGTGTACAAACATTACCTGAAGAAATAGAAGTTGCCACTCGCCCTATAACCGTACTACCCATCAAGTAGTATAGGCTAGTGTGTCGGACGCCCTTCAACAACACCATTGAGCCTCTAGTCACCTTGAGAACACCATCTCTAACAGATACTCCATGACCCAATCCTTTCAAGGTACCAACAGAGATAAGATTCCTTTTCAGTTGAGGTACATATCTCACTTCCTTTAGTTCCTGTACCATCCCATCAAACATCTTGATACGAACTGTACCTATCCCTACTTCTTTACATGGATGATCATCACCCATGACAGCGAAACATCCATCTAGCTCCAGATAAGTAGCTCCTATATCTAATACATGATAAGTAGCTCCTGTATCTAATACCCACTCAGAATCACCTGAGTAACCAATAGTAGGAGTAGTAACGGAGAATGAGAATACCGATGAGTCTGAATCCGATCCACCTACCTATGAAGTATACCAGCTTGTGTACTGATCACCTGTGCGAGATTTGTCTCGATCTTCGACTCCTTCTTATCTTTGATCCTTGGACAATCAACCTTCCAGTGCCCTAGCTCTTTTTGCAGAAGGCACACTGGTTCTTCTTCAGATCTCTAAAAGCCGGTCTGGACTTGGATCTCTCACACTCGCCTTTACTCTTTCGATTGGAACCTCTGCCTCTTACCATCAACGTCTCTGCTGATGTAGCATTGGAAGAAGACTGCTTGTCCTTCCTCCTCACTTCATAATTTACAAGAGCACCCGGCACATCATTATAATTAAGTGATTATTTACCATTAATCAAGGTGAGAATGAAGGTCTCATGCTCTTCATCAGGAAGAGAATTCAAAAGAATTACCGCCTTATCCTCTTCTTCGATATCTACATCCACATTAACCAAATCTGTAAGAAACTTTGTGTAGTCGTTCATGTGCTTAGTAATAGAGAGTTTCTTTTTCAAATGGAAGCAATAAAGCCTCCTCTTTAGAAGCAGTCGACACTCGATACTCTTTGTCAGATATTTCTTCTCGAGAATCTCTCGCATCTTCTTTGCAGACGTCTCATATAGCACATGACACTTGATGTCTTGTGTCAAACAAGACCTTATAAGACTACACGCCGTCCTATTCATCTTGTCCCAATTCTTTTCAGAAGTCTCCTCCAGCTTTTCTTTCAATTGTAGAGTCTCTTTAAAATCTAATGTCGTCAATGCATCCATCATCTCACACCTCCACATCCCAAAATTGTTCGTGCCATCAAACTTAACCACATCGATCTTCATCGGATGTGGGTTCAAGGATTTCACCGTGGATTGACTTTCTCCGGCCATCTTCTTAATAGATTCCTTAACACAATGCGGAAAACAATTAGTGAAAATAAATCTAAATAGGAAAGATTAGATCTTTACCTCCAAACAAAACTGTAAACAGTCTCCAAATTGATTTGCTCCACCTGAACGCAAAACTCCCCGTCGAACCCGGAAAGCTTTGATACCACTTGTTGGGAATCCACGCAATAGAGAAGAGGGCCACTAGAGAACAGCCAATCAATCACACGAACAATTAAACAAAGAAAAGAAAGAGAGAAAACAGGTTTTAACGAGGTTCGACAATTTGCCTACGTCCTCGGGACAAGGGGAGAGAGTTCTTATTGAATCAATCAATTACAAGTTGTTGCAAATATTGGGGACACTACCTCCTCCTTATATAGCCAAAGAAATCACGAAGAAAAGAACAAAACACCTAATTCGGATCAGAAACGAATTCAGAATCAGATTTGAAAACTGGGTCGCTGCAGCTGTATTAGTCGGCTAGGAATATACTAGTCGACTAATAACTCATATTACTCAACTAGGGATTTGGCCCAGTCAACTAGTCTATAATGAAACAAATTTTCCAATTTTTTTTTTGTTTCATTAGTCGACTAGGCCGTTGTCCTAGTCGACTAGATTCTGTTTCTCCTCTGTAATCCACTTTGATACGATTGACACACTCTCGTATTCAACACCATTGATTGCATCGATCTTTTACTAAACTTCAAGATAGTTTAACAAACTCTTTCAACAAGATTTTTAAGCTCTCTCCCCAACAAGATTTGTATCCTTCAAAGATGCAAGAAAGTACAGAAAAGTTGCCGGAGAATTTTAGAGGAGGAAGTAGATAGCTCAGTTATGTATTTGGGAGAAGGGATCAGGTCTTTTGTAAAGATAGTTTTTTTCATCATCAAATCCTTGGACAGAACGACTATCTCTGACTGAATCTCAACGGCCATCTCTGACCTAAATATTGTGAATAGATATAGAAAGATATAAGAAGGATTTATCTTAATTTTAAATCCAAAAATAAAATTGGCAAAAGTAGCCTATTCTATTATTGGATCACACCCGCGAGGCTCGAGAACCCAGATTTTTACCCCCTTGCGGGCGAATATGCGTACATTAAGATTTTCTGGATCCGATTGCCCATTTTCCTTTACTAGGCCTCATTGGGCTTATGTGCGCGTGAGCACCCCCTAGTCTCTAAACCCATACAACACATCATGGGAGACATCATATTTAAGTATCATAGAGTTCTTTTCCTATTCAATGTGAGACTAAATGAATTTTACATAATTTTAAAATATCCTCGAGTACTAACACCCCTAACCTTTCACGGGACATCAAACACATTAAAAAGCATAAAATATAAAAAATAAAATAAAAGGTACAATAATATATATGCTCTATCCAAATTTAACCTATATCCACAGCGAGAAATCTAGAGAGAGACTATAATTATGAAATATTAGAGAACAATCAACACATTACGTTATTTCTTGTCTCTCCAAAAAAAGAACTTTAAAAAAAAAATTAACTCTCTTTTCCCTATACAAAAATAGCGTTAACCTTTTACATTCACCTCACATCTATGGAACAACAAATTGATGAAAATTAGTTTTATTATTGATGAGAAACCCGCCCATTGATGTGAGCGACTCTCCTTAACTCAATCTTCAAAGACTTTTATGGTTTTTTTTATACTCAATCTCCACCCCCTTTCTTTTCTTTTTTTGGAAAGTCAAACCCCCCCCCGCCCCCGTTTCTTTTCTTTTTTTGAAAAGTCAAACCCTCCGCCTCAGTTTATTTTCTTTTTTGAAAAGATGGGGAGATCACTCTTCAGCCCTTGGCACACACCCATCACTAATTACTATTAGGCCAAGCTATTATTTTTCTTTTCGTCCTTAGGATGACCCACCTTTTTTTTGAAGAAAGATGGAGAGGTCACCCACCCAACACTCACACATATTTCTGGGCCAAGTCATTAGTTTTCTTTTCGTCCTTAGGATGAAGCCAGCGCAACCACCCCACAAGCCATTTTTTCTTCTTGAAAAAGATGGAGAGATCACCCACCAGCCCGATACACACACACCCATCACTAATTACCACAAGACCAAGCTGTTAGTTTTCTTTCCGTCCATAGGACGAATCCAGCGCAAACCCCCGTTGAAAAGTGCATTAGTGTTATAAGGCTCTTTCTATCCCCCACAACCCTAATTATTTTTTAGAAAGCCTTTATATCATAACTACTTATTTTTGCATTAAAGAGTTCCACATAGCACCTTTCGAGAGACATAGTTGAATTCAAATTTATCTTTTATGTAACTGATAATTCTTTAGCCTACTTTAACTTTTCTTTTTTCTTTTTCTTTTTTTTGAAAACATCATGATACAACAGAATTGACACTATGATACATGGGATCCATTGAATAGAAGATGCACTATAATTGGAATCAAACTCAGCATAATCCCTTACCATTCATGCTGGGCTACTATTTCATGTACTAGAATAAAAACAAGCTCAATTCATTACTCAACAACACAAGTTTGTTTACATGTTTCAGTCGTTTGCTGCAACCCTATCAACCCTCTTAACTAGTGCACTTGACGATCTCCGTTACAAATTACTAAACCATCTCAACCGATTCTCGCCCATTCTATATTCAGTTGAAGCCACCTCGATATCTGAAGTTACCCGTATTTGTCAGCGACGTATCCGTACCTTTTGCGTGTTTTCCATTGTCCATCAAAACATTCTGTACGAAATAAATCATAGAGAATCTAGCATTGACTCAGTAGTCAGTGTCAGATTCAAGAAGAGACAGTAGAATGGTCTGAAGCTCAAATAGACCATATATGTAAGGGTTCTTGGTAAAATCTGTGTATAGAGCCTGAGATTTGCCAGAAAACGCTCAGTTGCTGCAACTGAAAACGATGAATAGTTTACATGACGACTGGCTGTCCGCCTTCGAGCTCGGATATTACAATAAGAGAATCAGTCATCTCGAGAACAAGTGGCTCCGACTTGTTGCTTGGGTTTAGAACCTGACACAAGGTAAAAGGGTCATCGTAAGATTCAAATAGCAACAGTTCAGCAGGCGAAATTAGAGAGTACAGAATCAGGAAGAGGACCTGCTTGTTCCCTTTCATGTAACCGATAGCAACCTCTCGCCGCAAAACTGCCCTTTCAGAGAGCTCCGAGAAAGATGGCGTCTCCCCCTTCTTCATGTAGAGGCCAATATCCTGGAAGTAAAAGCTCATATTTAGTCAGATAATAGCCTGATCCTTTACTGAGTCCAATCTATGATAAATTTAAATTGGAATATTAAGGCAACCCTTTTTTATGCAATTATGTGTCAGTTTGACGCATAAACCACAATTTCTGAAACTGAAACTATATGACACTCGTATGAGAATTAATCTCTCCTTTAACAAATAAAAACGAACAACTCACTCTATAAGTAATATATAGAGATTAGTATTTATCATAAAAATTGTCGTGATAACAGCCAAATTTTTCTTTTCAGAGTAATAGAATACAAGATATTAAAAGCTCTAGTATTTTTTCTTTCAACAACAATATATTAGACTTTTAACGCACGGATATTACTGCTAATGCTTCATCCTCCTCGGAATAGCCTCCAGGTCAACGATGTGATGGCTGGGCATGGTAACAGTCTCAATACATGCCCCCCCTCGAGCTAAGAGAAGCTCACATGATGAATCCTAGTCATATTAGGACTGCTTATTTTTTTTAGTTTCCTTGTCATTTCTTTTTTTCCTCCTTTGGTTTGTTTTCTATCAGGTTTATTACCGTTTGACTGGTTTGTTTCCTACAATATCTAGAACTCTTTTGTTTCTTTCCTACTAGATATAGGGACTCTTTTGTTGGCCGTTTATATAAAAGCCCTTTTTGAAACTCTTCGTAAGCATCTTGGAATTTAATAAAATTGGAGAAAATTTTCTTTCTTTTCTGGCGGATTCCGGAGCTATTCTACCTAGCATTTAGTCTGGGATTCATCGGCGCTAGAACAAAATCTGGCTGATATTTTTGCTTTCGATCTACGTCAAGTGGTATTAGAGCGAGGTCAAATCTGAAATGGCTCGTGCGTGAAGGCAATAGCGATACTTAGTCTTCAAGCTATATTTGACACTTCCGAGCGGACGGTCAGGGAGCAATTCCAATCTCTTTGTCAAGCGATCGAGAATCTAGATCTAAATGGTGGCAAAGATCATAGGTGGTAGAAATAATTGTGCTGAAAGTCTTAACCAAAGCCGACGTACACATTAGCAAAATGATGATTTCAAAGAAGATATAGTTGTCAATAATAACCGTAGAAAGCAATGAGAGTGACATTATGTTGATTGTGAGAAAGGTAATTCTTCCCCCAATGGATGGCTAGGTGGATGGCAAAATATGGATGTCTACAAATATCGATTAAAGATCGAATTCTCTAGTTTCAACGGCAAGTTCGATATCAAATATTTCTTGGATTGGGTCTATGAAGTCAAAAAGTCATTGATGTGGCCAATGTTTCTTAGGAGAAACATGTAAAGATTGTGGCTTACAAACTAAAAGGAGGGGCAAGCGCGTGGTGGGATCAATTTGCAAAATACCCGACGGAGGCAAGGAAAAGCATTTGTGAGGAGCTGTTGTAGAATGAAATAATCTTTGCAAGGTAGATTTCTTCTTCCAGATTATCAACAAATGTTATTCAGTTAATTTGATAATTTCTGACAGGGGAACAAATCTATTAGTGCCTATACTTCTATTGACTTTCTTTGCACTGTGAATTGAATATGTCAGAAAAGCAACAAGCAACGACGTATATTGGTGCCTTAAGCATACAATTTAGGAATGAGTTGTCTTGCACAATTTGTTGTTTTATAGACGAGATCATAATTTGGCTTTGAAAGCAGAGAGGTTATTGAACCAACAATCTTTCACACGGGTGGTAAAATCAGCAGATCAGTCGACTTTTGCAGAGAAACAACCAGCGATCTCTCAAGGTCGGTTTCCCTTGCCATCCTCAAGTGACTAGAGAAGTGGCAAAGAAAGATAACACATATGCAAAGACTACTGCAGTTAAGTATTATCGATGCCTCAAGCCTGAACACAAATCAAATGAGTACCCCAATAGAAGACAGTCAACCTCGCAGACTACAACAGAGATGAGGACGTGATGACGTGATGATTATTTGCAGGATTGGATTCATCTTCTTCTTCTTATTGTTTTTCTTTCATTTTTATTAAGGGTTTTTTCAGACATATACCCCTCAAATCTTACCAATTTAGCTATTTACCCCCAAATAATTGATATTGTTAATTTACCCCTCAAATCTCTTGAATTGAAAATTTTTACCCTCGCGTTGTTACTGATTGAGCCCCCAAAAATGAATATCCATTTTCTGCTATTAAAGTACAAAAGTTGACTAATCTACCCTCTCCATTTTAATTTACACCCTAATTTTAATTCTAATCTTAATATTATTTCTTCTTCCACCCCTGCTCTTTCTCTTCTCAAAATGAAACTTCTGGAAAAAAATTAATCACTAATACAACAACAACAACAACTAAGCCATTTGTCCCAAGTATTTGGGGTAGGCTCCATGAACCAAAAGAGAATTATGTCAGATCGGGCACATGGATCAGATTTCTCCACTCATTCCTATCAAGCAATATGCCTTCACTAAGACCTTTAGCCTCTATATCTAGTTGTATTACCTCCATCCATGTTTTCTTCGGTCTCCCCTGCGCTCTTTTAACTTGCCTAAAATTGATACGCTCTACTCGTCAGACTGGCGCATCTATAAGTCTACATTGCACATGACCAAACCATCGTAAACGATTTTCTCTCATCTTCTCTTCTGTAGAGGCTACACCTAACTTAGAAGAGAGAGAAAAAGTGAGGCTATGCCTAACTTTGAAAAAAAAAAATAATCACTAATAAAAACAAAAAACATAAAGAAGAAGGGGACAGAAAAGGAATGAGGCAACGGGAAGAGAGAGGGAGGCAGGAAGAGAGAGAGGAGATAGAGGAGGCAGGAGGAGAGAGAAGAAAGTCAGAGAGGGTGGGGGAGGAGAGAGAGGGTGGCAGGAGGAGAGAGAGAAGAGAGAGAGAGAGAGAGAGAGGAAGGCAGGAGATGAAGAAAGAGAGAAAGCTGGAGGAGAAAGAGAAAAAAGAGGCGGCAGGAGGAGCAAGAAAAAGCTAGAGGAGATAAAGCGCGTGAGAAAGGAGGTGAATCTTCCCGCCCCTTTCTCTTCCTTTTTCTTTACTTTTTTTTAAATTTGATTTTAGAAAAAACATAAGGGTATAATACTTTGGTCCTATTCCATCCAACAAATAAACTAGGGGTAAATTTTTAGCAATCAAAATACTTGAGGGGTAAATTAACAATATCAATGATTTGAGGGGTAATTTTTAAATATAGAAGATTTAGGGGGGGTTACATATCTAAAAAAAACCCTTATATTAAATGGGAAGTCTTTTATTCTTTATACCTTTTCAAATCCAATTGTATCAGGAAAGGTTTATAGATGTCTAATTGATAGAAAATTTTGGCTCTACAAAGAAAGAAGATAAAAGCATTTGCTAATCTCTATCTTTTCTTTAACAAATAATCTTTTTCCTATTTTGAGAGAGAGAAAAGGATCTTATATGGTTTTTGATGCACAAAGGTTCAATTCATATTGTGAGTTAGTGCATAATTATTTTACTAGTTAGTAACATGTGAAATTTGTAGTGTCTACTAGATGTGTGAATTTTTATGTTGAAGCATCTGAGAGGTACTCGTGCATCCAAGGGCAAGTAACTTCTTATAGTTTCACATAAATAGTTCATTTTGGTTCTTCTCGAGTTGGTTATTCTAAATTTGTGAGGATAGAAAGTTTTCAAAAATTAGTTCATTTTTTATAATGAGATAATCATTCAACAGATCTATTAAGAACAATTGATACCAGCAATGATAAAAGACTTACATAAATATTTTGTTCAAAATTTTGTCTATTTTTAGAAAATTTTAAGCTTTCCCCTTTAGTATGACAAAAGAACATTAAAATTGTTGTAAATGGCAAAACAACATAATTAGTAGGGATTAATTGTGTGCCCTCTCAACTGAAAGTTCTTGCTCCGCCCCTGAACATGATGTAGATGGAACGCACAAGTGTATGCAAAATGTGTATATGTTCTTGTGAGAGGGTAAGAAGATTGTTGTGAAACTCATTGGCCACCAAACTCGAGCTTCTTAAGTGGAGGGACTATCTTTCTTATAAATTTTCAGCCATGATGAATTTTTGACACACTCTAAAGAGACCAAACGGAAATTTGCCACGGTAATAAAAGAACAAGTAACCCCACTGGTCAGTATTCAAGCATAATTACAGCCTTTGTTTGGAGGAGTTTAAGGAGATTAGTGTTGAAGTTTAGCCCAATGGATTAGAGCAAATGAGATATATTCAACACCTCATTGACCCAACTTACCTAGGCCACATTATGGGATGAATACAAAAAGAGTGAAGTGCTTAAGGAGAAGGTTGAAGAGTTGATACGCAAGGATTACATCAATGAGTACGAGTACACGTGCAATATCAACCTTATAACACCAAAGAAGGATGGGAGCCCGCTTATTATGTGTGTGAATAATCGAGCCATCAACAAGATTACGCTCTACTATAGATTTTCTATAGCCTGGCTGGATGAAATGCTTGATAGGCTGGAAAGATCAAAGATGTTTTCCAAGATCAAAGTCTCGATAGCAGCTATCATCAGAGTCAAACGAGGTCTGGTAATGAGTGGAAGACAACATTTAAGACCAATGAGCGTTTATATGAGTGGTTGGTGAATGGTGATGCCCTTTGGCTTGTCAAATGCACAAAGTACTTTATGCAAATTATGAATATAGTAGTAAAATCGTTTCTTGGAAAGTTTGTGGTAGTGACTTTGATGATATTTAGTTTATATCCAAAGTTAAAAGGAGCATAAAAATAAGTTATTTATGAACATAAATAAGTACAGCTTGGTATTATTAGGATTTTTGGCCAGTTCTGAAGCAATTCATGTTGATGAGGAAAGATGAAGGTAATTCATGACTGTCATGTTCTAAAGACTGCCACCAAAGTGCAGAGTTTTCACAAGTTATCAATTTTCATCGATTTATCTGGAATTTTAATAGTTTAGCCTCCTCGTGACAGATTGTAAGGAGAAATGCTTAGTTCAGTGGACTGAGCAGTTGATAAATCCTTTGCATCAAGGAGAAGTTGACTACTCCAATCCTAGCCATACTAGATTTTGAGAAGGTGTTTGATCTTGAGTGAGAATTTTCCGGGGTTAGCATTGGTTGAGTTCTTTCTCAAGAAAAGCGACATATTGCTTTCACGAGCAATAAGTTGAATGAGACCAGGCAGAAGTGGTCTACCTATCATCAGGAGTTCTATGCAATCTTCGAGCCCTTGAAGATATGGGAGGACTATTTGATTCAGAAGACAATTATTCCTGACAGTACTTAAAGAATTAGAAGCATATCAACAAAATGCATGCTTGGTGGGTAGTGTATTTCAGCAATTTATTTTTATTATTAATCATGAATATGGTGTTCTTAACAAACCAATGCCCCGAGCTGTAGAGCAAGCCTGCTCCTTATTTTGAAGGGAGAAACTGTTAACTTGTATGAGCAGGACAGAGATTTTGCATGAATCCGGGAGAAGAGTCTAAATGAATAAACTATCAGAGTTTTTCTTATGATGAGTCGCTACTTTTCAAAGGAAATCAACTATGCATCCCCAGAATTTCCTTGAGAGAAGGTAATTGGGGATTTACATGGACTTGGGGGACATCTGGGTGGAGACGTAAC
This sequence comes from Agave tequilana, assembly GCA_038442645.1. NCBI lineage: Eukaryota > Viridiplantae > Streptophyta > Magnoliopsida > Asparagales > Asparagaceae > Agave > Agave tequilana. Next base: position 50,067 of record JAVJIF010016773.1, on the reverse strand, counting down.
TATGTAGAGCGTGGAGAACATATACTATTGGCTGCTGTTGAGGAAAGATGTGACTACCATCACATGTAGTTGTCCCGACTTCCAAGTTGCAAAAGGTCAAGCTCAAAATGCAAGTCTCTACCTTTCTTTACCCACTCCAAAAGATATGAGGGAGGATTTGACTATAGATTTTGTATTAAGGCTCCCTCGTACACAAGGGGAAGTGGATTTGGTATTTGTAGCAGCTAGATTTTCAAAGATGACATAGTTTATTCCTTATTGGAAGACTTCAGACACTCCACATATGGCCAAGCTATTCATTCAGGAGGTGAGACTCCATGGAGTTTCATTGTATCAAATCGAGATAGACAAATTCTTTGCCATTTTTTTTACATTGTGGCATAGATTTGATACTTTTGTAAAGTACAATATTACTGCACATCCTCAACAAGATGGTCAGAGAGAGGTTGTAAATAATACTTTAGGAAATCTGATTTCAAGTTCTTATGGAGTACTCATGGCGATAAACCTAAGTAGTGGTACCACTTTTGCCTCAAGCAGAATTTGCTTATAATAATGTTCATCAGAACTCTATTGGTACGTCTCCTTTTGCTGTATTTCATGCTTGCGACTTGGTTCAATTACTTGTTGGTGAAAAGATTATTAGTGCAACCAATGCTATGGCACAAAAAGTTCAATCTGCTCAAGAAGAGGTTGAGAAAAAGCTAGAACAATCTAATGCCAAATACAAAGCTGCTTCGGATAAGCATAAGCGGGAGTCGGTGTTCGTTGGAAGATATGATTATGGTGTTTTTGCGTAAAGAGAGATTCACTGTCGGGTCTTATAACAAGCTAAGGCTCAAGAACTATGATCCATATAAGATTCTGAAGAAGATTAAGAACAAAGCATATATTGTAGATCTTCCATATGATATGTCAATGTCCAATACTTTCAATGTGGCAAACCTTTTTCACTATTATCCAGGGCAGAAGCTTTATCTAGATCTTAACTAGGGTCGAGTTCTTTGAAAGTGGAGGGGTGACGTAGAGGAGCTCTCGGATGCATCCTAGTCGTATTAGCAATTCATGTTTTCTTTAGTTTCCTTTTTTATTTGTTTTGTTTTGTTTTCTTATAGGTTTATGACTCTTCTATTGGTTTTTTTCCTAGTAGATTTAGGACTCTTTTATTAGGTCGTTTCCTATTAGATTTAAGACTCCTTCTTTGGCTGTCTATATTATTTATATAAAGGTTCTTTGAAACTCTCTGTAGGAATCTTGGAATTTAATAAAAATTGAGAATTTTCCTCTTTCTTTTATAGTGGATTCTAGAATTATTCTACATAGCATTTTGTCTAGGGTTTGTCAGAGTTAGAACGAGATCTCTAGCCGGCGCTTTTGTTTTCGATCTATGTCACCCCTCCATTGAATATTCCACGTAATCCAGCTCCCATTCTACGCCAACCAATTTTTACTCGTCTCAGCCATTCCTAACACCCCCATCAATGCCCCCCAATACCTCAAAACTCCTTATATGCCCCCCACCTTTTGCCCCAAATCATAACCCCCAAGAAATAGTGAGGAGATTGCTTGGACCTCGGTCACAAACAGAAAGAAGGAAAGTCCCACATCCAAACTCCTCACAGTTTAGCAACCAAAGTATAAAGAATATCATGTTCACCCTTTCTTTGCTTCCTCTAACTGCTTTTTCCACTTCCACAACTGTCATAATGAAGTCATATGCTACAATTGCAGGAAAATATGCCATTAGACCTATTCATGCTAAGACCTCATGCTTCTGCCCGTAGACAGGGACCGATGTCTCCTCATCAACCTATAACATTGGAGAATGGAATAGAATCATGGTCATCGCTCTCCTTTATCTCGTTCAACCACCCCTTTCGCTATACCGCCCCTATCGGTCTTCTCCATGTCCATAGTTCCCCAAAGTTTCTTCCCATCACCATTTGTCCAACGCCCACACACAAACGTTTCAAAAAGATTCTCTTCTCGTCCTCCCGATAACCACTTATTCCATAGGCACTGATCCCAATCCTCTCTTTTTCTCTTCACACCATGCCCACCACCGCTCACCCTCTCGCTAGACTCATGAAGAACGAGCCACGATTTTGAGAACCCATTCCAATCCCCCCCCCCTATCATAACCATCTGCTTCTTCGACCAACCACCCTCTTCGTCCCTCCTGATTTCTCACCAGAACTTCTCAATTCCTACCAAAAGCTAAGACTCAATATACAGGGACCACCTTATAATCAGCTATCTATGTAACAAGGGAGTTTGTGTCAGAATTATTGAAGTATTTCAACAAGTTTAACGAACTCACAATCAAAGTGATGTTAAAGAGCACATGACCCTATCGAGGTTTTTTGTTTGGGTGTATGAGTTGATACTACATGCGAGTTTTTCCATAAATTTGATTTTTGCAGAACAAGCATTTTATTTGGCCTTTAGTATATAACCAATAAAATATCTTGCATCTAAGAGATTTTTGTTCCAAGCTGGAAAGTAAACCAACAATAAACAATTTGAAATTAAAAGCCAAATCTTTTAGAATCGCACCTAAAAATGTTTAAAAAAGCTTGTCAAAGCACTCGCCAAGACTGATTTGATTGAGAGATAAGCTCTCATATTAGGCACCTTCTTTCTCCACCCCAAAAAAGAAAGAAAAAAAAAGAAATAAGGGTGTTACAAGTTCCCCACTGTTCCCCTACCACTATCGGGGACATCTGATGGCTATTCACATTCTCTTCCAGCCACTTCAGTAAGTCGCTGCCACGTGTGGGTCATGCAAAGAGGAAGAACAGCTTAGGGCATTGGTCTTAACCTATGTCGCACGAACAACGAACAAGCCGACATGGACACGACAAGACACGACACTCGGACAAGTAAAGAATTCTAAAAAGTACATAGAAAATAGAAAAATCGTGTTTGATCCGTGTGCGCGTCCGACGACATGTGTCCAATACGACATGGCTCCACATTTGAAATGTTCGTGCTTCTTAGGCCCTAACTCATTTTTAAACAAAGCGGGTCTGACTAAATTATACATATGGTTTTAAATAAAGTAGATCCGACCTGATCTGTCTTGCTTTGAATGAGTTCTCATTCATCCCTTCTCAAACTCACCAATTAGCACTAAGCGACCCAGATGGCCATTAAAGGTGCCGTCAATAGTGGTGGACATGTTGACAAAACAGGAAAGGCCTCTAATTTCATAGTTTTTTTTATATTAATCATGAACCAAAAAAAAATCTTGTTATTACAAAGTCCTCTAATAAGGGAACAATAAAGTAACATGCTATAAATGTTCGAATTTGGGTTAATCGACTTATAAGTGCCTAAGCAAGACTATATAGGAGTTCGGTATCCATATGATGAGGACATTGAGAATGAAGAGGTTTATACACTCGAGGATGGTGGTATATATATATACTACAGATGCTTTAGGGAGCTCTGAACCTCCTTTGCATGTCATGAGGCGTGCCGAAGAGATGTCAGAATATAAAAATATTACAATGACAGAGACTCTAATATAATATAAAAATGACCTAAATTCAATTCTCATTGGGCACAAAATCAGCTAAATTCGGCGAATTACAGAAATTTCGACCGATTTTGTGGTTCCAAAATGTCGGCCGAAATTGAATCTACTTTTGATTTTTTCTTTTGAGTTTGAACCTATTTACCCGAAAACCCAGCACCCAACCCGATAAGGTATAAAACCCTAGAATCCCAAAGCAATAGCACTCTCTGTCTCTCTCCCCCTCAAACCTCTCCCCCTCAAATCTCTCACGAAAACGTCGCCATTGCCTAGGAAGAAGAAAGGAAGAAGACTAACCTCGTCCAAGCCGTCGCCTTTCGTGGTGGTTCTCGTCGTCTTGGTCGTCGTCGCCCAAGACTAAGGTAAGCTCAATCTCTCTGTGTTGATCTCTCTCTTTAACTTTCCCCCCAATCTCTATACGTTCTCTTTTCTGATCTCTCTCTGCTTTCTCTCCCCTCCCAATCTCTCTCTGCTCCCCCTCTCCTGATCTCTCTCCGTGCTCCTTCCCGAGGGGGAGAGAGCAGAGAGAGATCGAGAGAGGGAGCAGAGAGAGACTAAGATTCCTTTACATTAGGCAAAGAGAGACTGAGATATATGGACAAATGGACAAAATTAGAGAGAGACTGAGATATATAGACAAAATTATCAATTTGCATTATCAGATCTAAGTTTGGCTATGTTCAATAGTAGATTCTTTTAGATAACGACAATAAATCTATTTTAATTAATTTGTTACTTGAAACTCTTTTAAATTACAATGGATAATGTGATCGATTCAGAAGACTAGGAACTAGAGTTTTCAAAGGAGGATTAAGGAGATTTCACATAAGTAACCTTATGAATTAATTGCTTTGAACTTGATTTTGAAATGTGTTTAAGAACTATATTTGGATTATTGTTTTCTATTGTTTGAACTTTGAACTATTGGATTATGTTTGTCTTACTTTGAATTATTGCTTTTTATTATCTATTTTTGTTGAAACTATTGTTTCTCTTTGTTTATTTAGATGGTTTTAATCTTTTTCATATGTTGACTTGAATATTAATTCTATGTTCATATCTTGTAGGTTGATGACTTGATATTCAATTGGCTACAACTTGGAGTTCGGTTAGTGATCATGATTCATATATTCATAGCCGTAAGTTTAATGCAAGTTATCGAGGTAATTATACCCTAAACAAGATGGTTTAAATATATATTGCCTTGATATATTATATATGTGATGTTTTAGGACATTTATGATATTTAGGACATACTATATGATATATATATGACCTCCAAAATTGACACTGAAATTGAGCAAATGTCCCCAAAATTTTCCCGATATCCGCAATTTGACATTAAATTTTGCGTTCCGACATTAAGCCTACATCCGACATTTAAAACATTGCTCTCAACCCTCGCCACCAATTTATGGACTCTGATTCACACCAAAGGTAATCTTGGTTTTATGCAAATGAAAAACATTACTTGCTTTGGCAAAAAAGCCTACTTTCTATTTTATATATGAGATTAGCTTAGACTTTGATGTGAAACCCATCAAACAAGGTGTGAAATTTTGTTCTTAAACTTTTCAATTTTTAATCTTTTATCAAGTTTTGTTCCTCCATTTTTGTTTCCTGTTATCTGTCACCATAATCAACTTAAATCCCATTTATTTTTCAGCCAAATACAAATCTGCCATGAAATCATCTACAAACCTCTCTAAAATCCTTCTCTTTCAAATGTGAAACTAATTTCTTGAGAGGATCGGAGCTTAATCTCCCTCATAAAACCCTATTAAACCTATTTTGCTTCCTTAAACCTTTTCTGACCAATACTGTGCTGTTTACTTCTCTGGCTTACAGAATCCTACAGCACCACTCTATTGATGTTGTTTAATGACCTTTCTTCCACAAAACAACTCCTAAACCTATTCTCTACTCCCATACCAAATCGCTCTGCCCCATACAATTCAATTTCATCTCAAAATGCTCTACACGAATGTTAAAACTCGCAATCAATAGATTTGAACAAAAAGAATTCAGTTTTTTCTGGTTGGTGCTGCATCAATATATATTTCTTCAGGCTGGTGCATCACTCAGACATCATCTTAGCATCCAGAAGCATTGATCACCAGTTACAATGCAAGACTGAATATTTGATCGTCAATGGCATTGGCCATGAGTCATGACAACATCGAGTTCTACATGCAGGGCAAGACAAGTTCAGAAGTTTATTCAATGATTGATCCCCTGACAGCTGCCTTCTACAACCCAACCTCGTGAAAACCAAGTCAATGTGGAATACTTTTTAAGTGCATAAGAAAGGGAAAGTTGCCAGCCATTTCTCAACGGGATTTGATACATTAGAAGGAAGAACAGAAGGAGCACACAAAGAAGAAGAGTTGTGAGTTTTAAATCGTTGATCTCCTGAGATCCCAACAACAATGAGCTTGATTTGCTTTTCCATGAGATGAATTGCCTTCAAATTGCGAAAGCGTCCCACTGTTTCGAAAGCATGAACACCATAAAGTCTTTTCCTCCGTGGCAGGCCACACTAAAGGGGGAGGTAATATAAAATAGCTTCCAACTTATAGGCCTCACCTAAGGCCAAATCTTAAGTGAATTAGTCAGAACACAAGGCCGAAATAGGAATTCAAGACAAGGACTTAGACTGGTCAAGACTTGTGATTTTTGATAAGTTAGGATAAAATCAGATTTTCTAGTGTTTAATGAAGTTCAAGTTAAGGTAGTCGGATTTGTTTAAAAGAGATGCAGAATACATAGTTTTTCTCTAGATGGAATCAAGATTGTCCATGATTTAAAATATTTGTCTCGGTATCGGCACCAATCAATAGTTTTTAGTATCAATATCATCAACATTGGCTGTTAATATTGGCAATATTGGCCCAAGTACCGCAAAACCCAGGGGTGGCAATTGGGTCGGGTCGGGTCGACCCGACCCAATTACTGCTCGACCCATATAATAATCGGGTCGGGTCGACCCGACCCGTTTATTATATGGGTCAAAAATTCAGACCCAGACCCGACCCAGACTTAATCGGGTCGACCCGACCCGACCCATTTGACCCGATTATTAAGCCTTAAATACAATTTCTTTACGCTATTTTACTAAATTGTTTAGTGATATGTTTGGTCATCACACTAAACTCATACACTAGAGGTCACATATTTGAAATTGGGCTCACGCATATTTTTTGACAATTTAATTTAGGTCAAGGGGAAGAGGCGGTGGCGGCGGTGGAGGAGATCGAAGGGGAGGAGGCCGAGGAGGAGAAAGAATGATTGGGTCTGGCGGGTCAAGCGGGTCTGGCGGGTTCGGGTCGACCCGACCCATTTAATAATCGGGTCAGATGGGTCGACCCAATTACGACCCAAACCCAATTAGCCCAAACCCATACCCGCTAACTCCGGGTCGGGTTGGGTCGGGTCTGGCGGGTCGCGACCCGTCTGCCACCCCTAGCAAAACCCCATATGATATTTCCGATATATATACCGGAATCGACCAATATTTGGAACCATGAGATTGTCTCTCTCATTATTCATTTCAAGCCATAATTTCATATTTGAGCTATGTACTGCCTACTTGTTTATCCATAATTTGATATTCAACCTTACCTTTATGTATATTTCATCTCCGTCAGCATCAAGGATGTCTTTCCACACTGCATTCAGTTCACCAGCTTCTGCCACTGCAATCAACCATAGAAGTTACTTTCCTAACCAATCCATAGCAGACAAATATCACAGTATTAAAAAAGACTATCCAAACAAGATGAAGAACCTTGAGCAGTTACAAGGCTCATAACTTCCTCTGCACCAACAAATGAAAGAGAAGGTCTTATTCTTGATATCTGTTGGCAAAACAAAATGTTTGTAAGTAGTGTAGATTCATTACTTTAAACATAAAAGCCTGTAAATATCAAATAAGTATTACTGAGGTAACAGATTTACTTGTTTTCCCAGTTTTGTGTCAAGAATTTCAGCAACTAGGTTCTCAACCTGCATGGTTTACATAACCAGTGAACTTTTAATTTATTTTAGTACTGAATAGATCAACATATACTTTGAAATCACCATTCTAGCTCAGAACGTACAGTTATAAGTTACATCAATATGTCTAGATCGCTGAAATTCGCACCACAGTTGGTGCACTCTTCATTGTCATTGGTTATAAGTTATAACCATGAAATTTGTGCATTGACTCAAAAACAGGCAATAGCAGTTGAAACTATAAATATAAATATAATTTTGAATTAGATCTATAAGGCAATGGTGCTAAATTCCTTCGTTATTGTTAATAACTCATGATGAAATTGGCAGACGTATATAGTTTAGAACTTTTTAGAGAGTTAAATACAATTCTGCCTTCCTATTTATGTAGCCAACAGCTCAGAGAGATGTTAAACATAATTGATGTTTGCCATTATAGCAAACATAAACAATGAGACGTATTGTGAAGAGTTTCAAAGCGAGCCATTGCAACATCCATGCATAACATCTATACTCCTTATTTGATTGATTAATGCATGCTATACATTTTCTGACAAAAGTTGCTTGTAATTTCTAACCCTCCATGTCGGACCTGCTAAAAGCAAATCAGGAATCAGACTCCACTATGAAGTAGGAAGGATCAATAAATTATATAAGGCTTAAACTTTAGAGCAGTTCATTCAGGTTTTGTTCGACAAACTTGAATTTGCTCAACAAACTTGACTGAACTGAATATTTAAACTGTGTTTTTCATCACTTATTTTCAACTCTGCCGTGGAATGAAATATAATCTAGCTAGATTAAACATTTTACACATATGCTTAAGATAGTCAATAAGAAATACAAGTGACTTTAGCTGATCATGGTCTACTTCTAAAAAGGTCAAAGGACAAGAAAATTAGAATCTAATGATGTTCTAAGACAACATTTTCATGCATACAAAGATTATAATGTCAACTGCTACATACATGTATTAAATTAAAGGTCATAAATATAGTAAATGTTAACGAGAAGAAATTACTCATTTGTTGGGTAGGGAATAAATTAAGGTTAAAAAAAAATATTATCAGTTCAATCACCAACCTTGATACCATGCTTATTGCAAATACTTTCAGCGAGGAGGAGGGTATATGCTGCATGCTTGTCTGCCTGGGATGACTCTGTGGAGAAAAACAAGACAATTAAAGACTGCTTTTTGGTAATGGTGCTTCTGGATCGGGTTTACCTCCAACAAGCCATTCCCTATCAGAAATAACAACGATCGAAAAAGGTATGTCTTTAGCTCCCTTGACAGAATTCCTAATATTCAGAATAGCTTCCTTCAATGTTTCATAGTTCATAGGACTTCCTACCTGCAAATAAATACTTACCATAATCACCCTATCCATAGAGAGAGTCGTATCACAACTGTACCATCAGAGAGAAGTATATTTATGGGTAAGAGAGATACCCTATGAGAAACTTAATATGTTTCAATTGACTTTGAACCACAGGGTTGATTGTACTGTTTCTGTCATTGATAGAAGCTTCAGACAGAATTTCCTGCAAAAATCATTATTAAGAGAAATTTTAGTCTTAATGCTCGGGTTTAACAGTGACAAAGCACCAAAGAACACGCCCACCAGAAGTTATAGTTACCGGTTATATAAAACTATGGTTTCAGTTAAAACAAAATAATGAAGAGACTGAATTGCTTAATGGATCCAATTAACTTTAATTATAAGAAGATAACAAACCATGTAAGGTGTGATAGTCACCAACCAAATAAAACAGTCATATCCTAATTGCGGGAACCCATAGGTGAAGATCCTTCAAATATGACAAAATACTAAATTACATGAAACTATTAGAAGTTCCAGGCTTTTTTCACAACGCTATCTTTTAACACCGATAACTGTCAAAAAACTCCCATATAGCTTTAATGGAGAAGTCAAATGTACAATTTTACTCTTGCAGTCATCTTTATAAAAGGCGAGCTTTAAATGCTCCTAGGGCATAAGTAACTTAGTTATATCCACAATTAAAAATATATGTTGTGCAATAAAATAAACAATCTATTCAGTTAATCTTGATTTACATATTTTGAAAGCTGTATACACAAAAATCATGCATTCGAATATTACTTGCCCATGCTTCAAGTGGTGCAATTACGAGTGGTTTTCTAACAATTAGGAATTGTTCACTTCACTAGCACTTGATGCATGAATTGACCTTAAAAATGCATGTTTTTTTTGTCCATATACCTGTTAGAACATATAAATCAAAGGAGTGGATCGTCCAAGTTCTTTGCAAATTAACACTTCTATAGGTTGGCATAACTAGTTTAGTTATGCACTCGGAGTATTAAAGCCTTTCATCTTTATAAATATTAATAAGAAAAACAAGTTTTTGCTAACAAACCCTCCAACATCATAGAAAAATAAAATAAAGGGTTTCTTGCAAAAAGGTTCTTCTTCTTTCTCCTCCCTTCCAAACCCATCAATCCCTTCTCTTCATTCAAACACAAACATATAAACTTCCATCTGAAAAGAAATGAGAAAAAACTTCTTTTCAATTTAAACCAAACTCATAAACTTTCATTCTTAAGGAAGAAATGAAATCAAATTCCCTTCTTTTCTGAACAAAATTCATAAACTTCAATACCAAAAGAAACTGTTACTATCTTCTGTTCCATCAGATTCACACACATCAATTTCAATCGAATCCAATTACATCAAACTCAAAAGGTCCTATTTTCTCTCTGTTTTACCCAATCACGAGATTGTGGGATTTTAATAGAGACATGTCATAACTCCATATATTTTAATGTTTTTAAGTCTCAAACGATTTTCATCCTTTTCTTATAAGAAATCTTATAAAGTGTTGTTGGTTCATTTGGATTTTGAAATCTAGTGTTTTTGGTTTGAGACTCGGATTTGGGTTTTGAAATCTAGTGTTATTGGTTACTAAGACTCGAACTTGGACTGTACTCCTGAATCTTACTTTTCAATCCAGGTATGTACGTTTTATACAATCCAGCCTCCAAAATTGTCCAAGTTGAAACTTGTGGACTTTTCTCTGATCAAGAATTCTCCAATCTCTTTACCCTTTTCTCCCCTCCAATAAATCTAACCCTAAATATTATTATAATTAATACTATATTTCTTATTATTGATAATAATTATTAATTTACTAATCATTTTTAATTAATAATATATTAATAAAATAACTGATATGTATTAATTAATAATTATTATTAATGACAAAGTGTTTAGTTTATTACTTAAGAAATTATTAATAATTATGAATAGATATAAATAAGAATATTTTTTAATTATTATAATTTATAATAATAATTATTAAGAAATAGAAATTATAATATTATTAATTATTAAATTAATACCTACTAATAAGACATATTAACTAAATAGTAGTTATTTAGCTAGTAATAATGGTTAATTGAGTAATAGAAACTAATTGATTTATTATTTATAATAATTAGTAATTGCTAATAACTAACACTAATGTGTTCATTATGCAATATTATTAATATTATTTCCTTAATAATTCATTTATTAGTTTTAAGTTAGCATTTAGTAAATTTAAATAATGAAAATTTTGCATTATTAAAAATCCTACATCAGAGTCCTACTAGTCCAAATTGTCCAAATCTGATTCCAAGTCCAAATCAAATCTAACTAAAAACTCCAAGTCCTAGTCAAGTCCAAGTCAAAACTAACTAGAAGTCCAAGTCCTAGAACAAAGCCCCTACTAGGACAAATTGTTTGAGTCTAGCCAAAGAATCCCAGACTTACAACCCTCTTAGAGAGATTATTTTTTTACTAATAATAGTTAGGTAAATAAGTAAATATGTAAATATTTATTTATGGTGGATTGAAATGTTCTGGGATACGGTTTTTCAATAAATTTCAAACCATGTTTTCAACTTCTTAAAAATTGAGTGAAAGTAATCAAGCTAAGTGTATCTTCGTCATTAGGTAGAGAGAAAAAGTCAGTCTTGCAGGAACTCTTTGGCACCGTAGAAGAGACAATCAGTTTAGGAAAAAGACTAAGCATACAAGTAAAGAAAGTGCTCGAGCAGAGATAAAGCTAGAAAATTCTCCGCTAAAAGGTTGCTTGAATGACACATGACAAATCAGACGAAGTTTTCTGGAAAGATCATGGCATAATATGATAATAATGCAAGTTCAAAACAGATTTTTGAAAAAACCTGTAGTTTCTTGTAATTTAGCCATCATAAAATTACCTCGATACAAATTCATCATGCATAACATTACTACAAAATGTCTTGCGCATAGTAGCTTGATATATAGTTAAAAGAGAAAATTTTAAATTCTCAAATGACAATGCAAGCTTCAAAGGAGGCTTTATTACGGTACACAGGAACTTTGTACCAATAGTAAAAATACGGTCTTTTCTATTATTTTGTAGTTTTCTATTCCTGTCAGAATTTGTATTATTTATATGCTATAAAATAAGAGCATCATCCCTAATTAGGGGATACAATTGTCTCTCCATCAGGACACGGTACTAGAGAATTAACTCGATATCAAACAACAAAAACTAATTTCTCCCTCTCTTCTAGTTCTAATTCGGTTCTTTTACTTCTTTTTCCTTTCCTTTTCTTATTTCTGCCATTGTCAATCTCACTTTTTCTATCACATGGTCTCTGACGTTGAGTATGTCCCTCATGTTACTTTTAACTTTTTATGGGTGTGTCGTTTATAACCATACATTCTCACCCTCTTTTTATACTTTTCATGACTTTCAGACAACTCATCAGTATCAAGTAGGAGTTCGATGGTTTGTATTATCTTTATTGTGGTGATCAATCTGCAATAGGCGCTTTTGCCCTTACATATCATGAGTCTGCAATACATTGGCATGTTCTTCTAGTTCATGCTTCTTTAAAATCAATTAAGTTATTGATTCCTTCATTAAGTTTGTGTCACATCTGCGGTGCAAGTCGTGCCACTTTGGTGAAACATACTGATATTTTAGAACCTACTCGAATTAAGAGTGTCTGCTTTGCTTATTTCGTCACTTTTACTGACGATTATTCTCGAATGACTTGATTATTTTTATTGAAAGGTCGTTCACAAATTATCTTAATTTTTCACAGATTTCATAGAGATATTAGCTCTCATACTCTTCGGAATATGTGAAACATGCTATTCAAAATTATCATGTTCTCATGGATTCATCTGACTTTGTGTGCTTTGCACCTCAACAAAATGAGATTATTGAAAGAAAAATCGTCATTTCCTTGATATTACTAGCACAATAATGATTCATATGCATGTTCCCGAGTCTATTGAGTTGATGTTGTGCTCACTGCTTCTCACTTAATTAATAAAGTTCCTTCTTCTCTTCTGTGTGGTAAAACTTTATTTTCTATTATTTATCTTAATAGACTATTACTTGATTTTTTTTTTTTTAAACATAGGCCATAGCCGGGACTTAAACCTAGAACTCCTTAGAACCCACTTCCCCACCCTTTTATTGAGCTCACTGGCATCATTATTTCGTTTACCTCCAAAGATTTTTGGGTGCTCGTTTTTATTCATATTCTAAATAAAGTCCACGATAAGCTCGAACCACAAGTTAAATTATGTTTTTCTACGATTTTCTCTGTATAAAAGGGTTATCATGTTGAAATCCTATAATTGAAAGATATGTGGTGTGCACCAATGTCACTTCTTTGAAAACACAATGTTCTTTCATTCTTGGTCTTCCTACTTCTTCTAGCACTTTGGGTTCTCCACTTCATGCACTACTTGCACCTGCAGACTCGCCTGCATTGGTAGACTCGCCTTCACATAAGGTTTATCAATGACAGAAGACTGGTGCTGATTCGATCAGCTTGCCCCCTACTCACTCTAACTTTTTCTACTAAAAAGTGAACCTCCTATAACTTTTTGGGAAGGATATTGATGTTGTACTCAACATCCTATAGTGAAACTCTTGTCTTTCTGTCATTTATCAGCTCCAATTTTTAGTCATTGCAACCATCTTGTCTTTTGTGTCTCTTCAGAAATCTTATCGTGATACCATGTAGAATCCTGGATACAAAAGTGCTATCAATAAAGAGATGTATTGAGATGTCTACTGTTGGCCCGAAAGCCCATCACTCTAGTTTTGATGATGATCAACTCATGTAGTTATGTTTACTAATGATCTTGCGTTTAATTAGTGACAGATTTATGATCAAGATCTTAGTAGGTGCATAGCTTCAACAAAGGATTTAAAGTCAAGTTTTGGAGCTAGTACGGTTTTATTCAAGAGCTTGTGCATCAAGACCACATCAAGTACTCAAGAGGAGTCTAGCTCTATGGATCGTGTTTGGACCAAGTCAAAAAGATGAGAAGGCTTCAAGTGAAGACTTCAAGAAGATGAAGACTTGTGTCTAGATTTGTTTTAGTAAGATTTTATTTTTAGTTAAAATGTAAAGGATAGAGTAGTTGGTGATTGCTCAAGTATTCATATACACACACACACTCTTGATTTAGTTTTTCATAAAAGATTTCATTTTAGAAAAATTGTTTTAAATATGGTTTTGCTTAAAGTTTATAGATACCATGTTTAGAGCTTAATGTCAAAAACATAAATATTTCATCATGTTTGTGTAGTGGATCATATCCATACACACTATGCTTCAAAGTTGTTTTAAATATCTTGTTTTTGTATTTGGTGAAGTTTTGAAAAACAAGTTTTGAAAAATCAAGTTTGGAAAAATACAGTTTTCATTTGAGCCAATTTTTTTCATATTACAAAAATAGTCCAAATCATTTGTAACATGCCTTGATTTTGTGCAAGCATGTTTGTTTATCAAAGTATATTGGTAAAACTATTTTTGTAGATTTTTCAGTATTTTATGGGATTTTATTTAAGCCAAAAAGACCAAGTTTTCAATCCCTTAAACCTTGTTTCCTGGCTTCAGCCGGCCGACCGTGACGGTCAACCGCAGCTTGAAGTCGGCCGACCGTCAGGGTCGACCGACGTGCACAGACGTGCACGCCAGTTCTGCAGGATGTCCGGCCGACCGACCCGGTCGCCCGTCCAGAGAGCTCTGCTCTTTGGAAAGGCCCCGGCCGACCGTGCGGTCGACCGGACAGAGAGATTGCTCTCTGTATCCTGGATCGGCCGACCAACCGGCCGACCGATGGCTCAAACGGTCTGAAATATGACCGTTGGCCGGCCGACCGGACGGTCGACCGTTAGGCCTGACAGAACCCCAACGGCTAGTTTTTCTAGCACTATAAATTTGGGGGTTTGGGCATTGTTTTTCACTAAGATTTCCAAGTGATTTTTAGGCTAGTTTTTCCAACTCTTTTCAGAGGTTTTCACTACTTGTTTTAGAGCAAATATTTCCAATCAAAAGGAGAGTTTATCAAGAGTGTTTAAAAGAGAATTTTCTTGAGTTTTCCTCCACCATCTCAATCCTTGTTTTCTCACACAACACTTGAGCTTTTCATTGCTATATCTACCCCATAAGGAGTTTGTTGTGAGAGGATTTTAGGTGATCAAGAGTTGTGATCACCAAAGTTCTACTTTGTTTCTTTGAGGAGGCGGACAAGTGTGTTCGCGGTGGTTTCGGGTTCGGGTGCGAACTCTTTGTTTGAGGTGCGGCCTCGGCGAGCCTGTGGGCTTGCGGTGTGTACGGACGAGAGAGTCCAAGGAGTTCTAGTGGGAACTCGTTGTAGGTGTTGCGGCACCGAGTGATCCGGTGAGTTCGATTATAGTGGAAATCCTTCGTGTGTCGAAGGCGGGGATGTAGAGCAAGTGTGCTCGAACCTCGAAACAAATCCCTTATGTTTGTGATTGCTCACACACTTTTCTTGAGTTTTCCTCCACCATATCAATCCTTGTTTTTCTCACACAACACTTGAGCTTTTCATTGCTATATCTACCCCATAAGGAGTTTGTTGTGAGAGGATTTTAGGTGATCAAGAGTTGTGATCACCAAAGTTCTACTTTGTTTCTTTGAGGAGGCGGACAAGTGTGTTCGCGGTGGTTTCGGGTTTGGGTGCGAACTCTTTGTTTGAGGTGCGGCCTCGGCGAGCCTGTGGGCTTGCGGTGTGTACGGACGAGAGAGTCCAAGGAGTTCTAGTGGGAACTCGTTGTAGGTGTTGCGGCACCGAGTAATCCGGTGGGTTCGATTATAGTGGAAATCCTTCGTGTGTCGAAGGCGGGGATGTAGAGCAAGTGTGCTCGAACCTCGAAACAAATCCCTTGTGTTTGCGATTGCTCACACACTCTCTCTTTATCTCCTTTATATCTTGCATACTCTCATTGTTCATCTTTATATGCTTGATATACTTGTGTGCTCAATTGTTATACTTGCTTGGGTTTGTTTGCTAACACTTGTATTTAACCAAGAGAGCCAACGTGGCACCTCAACCCTTATCTAGGGGAATCTAGAGGAGTTTGTCCAGAGCCCTTCACGGGGAATTCGGCAACACTCTTGTGTTATACGTGGTGTTTAGTTTAAATAGTTTGTTTAGGTCATTATAGATTTTGCTTCCGCATTAATTGGCATTTAGTGACCATTAAATTAGCCATCACCTATTCACCCCCCTCTAGGTGATCCTTCAATTGGTATCAGAGCCAAGTGCTCTGATTTTAGGTCTTACAACCTAGAGTTAAAGATCCTCATTTTTAGGCTAATCACAATATTTTGTACACACACCATGGACTTCATGTCACCTCCCACTTTTGATATTCTTAACATCCATATATGGAAGGTGAAGATGTCTATGTACCTCAAGGCCCTAGGCATTCATGTTTATCTTGCTACAATTAAAGATTCATATATTAATGATAGCAAGAATTTTTGAGGCTAATGCAAAAGCCCTACATGCTTTAAAGTCTACCCTAAATGATGATTACTTATCTAGGGTTTCTAACATTGATTCGGCTTTTGTAGTTTGGAACATCATCACCTCCCTTGGTGAAAAGGATCTATATTATGCGAGGAGCGATTTGGACGTTGGAAGCGACACCTCCAACTTGTGCTATATGGTCCAAGGAGATAACCCCCTTGAGGTAAACACCGAATCCGAGTTAGATGATGAAGACATGTCATATGATGAGCTCACCTCTTTTTGCCAACAATTACTTGAGAAATATGACATGCTTAGAAAAGAAAATAAAAATTTGAAAAAGAATTTTGATAGCATGCATAAAGAAAATGATTCATTTAGAACTAAAGTTGCATGCATGGAAAAAGAAAATGAAGATTTGAAAAATGAAAATATTTCCTTGATGTCTAAATTGAATGATTTATGTGAAGGAAATATGGTTTTGAAAAATGAAATTGTTTTGGTGGAAAAACAAAAAGAAATTGCTTTTCAAGAAAACAACTCTTTAAAAAGAAAAATTTGTGAAAAAGAAAAAGAAAATGTTTCAAAAAAGAAGAAAAATGATTTTAAATCTCACCATGCTTTACATGACACCATTGATGATAGTGAGATTAAATTTTTGAAAATAGGATTAGTTGTTTGAGCTCAACTTTGAGCTCATGTGCTTTTAATCATTCTAGATTGGAGTCTTTGTTTTTAAAGAAACAAACTCCACATATTCATGCACATCATCATTATGCATATGCTTATATTGCACGCCACGATTATACACATACACATAAGCATCCTAAGGTGTACAAATGTACACATTGTGGCCGCAAAGGCCATTTAGCAAAGTTTTGTTATAATAGGATACATCATTTAAATTTTGCTAATCATAAAAATTTTTGGGTACCTTACAAAGCTAACCCCCAAGGACCCAAAAGAAAATGGGTACCAAAACCCCCACCATGTGTATTTGATGTAGGTGAGGGCTCTCACACAATGTGAGAGGAATGGTGCCTTGATGGTGGTTGCATGGACTAGAAGGACATACACTTAATGCATCACTATCAAGGAGTTTTGGTGGGACAACCACCACGTTTGGAGTTTGGAACATAGTTCCTTAGTTGGTAACTATTTCTAAACTTCTTATTTTATTTACATGCTTATTCATTTGTAATATCACATAACATGTTCATGTTTTATTTGTTTTTGTGCTTCATGTCGTAAATACTAGTTTAAATGTAGTTTTTATCAAAACTTATATCTATACATGTACAAATAGTGAGAACAAATTGATTCATATATGTTTGCACTTCATGCTCATTTGTACCCGCTATATGCACATGTATAACCTAGTTTTGATGATTTCCTCATTTACACTTGTTTTGCCAATTTTCATGTTTTACTTCATGTATATGTAATTTTTATTCAAATATAATAAATATACATGTATACCCGTGAGTCTCTTGCCTTCATGCAAATACCTTTAATAGACTCTTTTATGTTTGGGATATGTATGCATATTGTTAGATTTAGATAAATCATACATATACCTAGAAGTTTATTGTTTTTAATGAAAAATAAATTTTCATGTTTTGTTTAATAAAATAAAATGAATAATTTGTTTTGATCATTTTGAGCCTTAATGACTATTTTCATGAAAATGCTATATACATGACTTTTGTACACTCACACTTCATTTGTTTTGTCATGACTTTGATTCATGAACACTTTTATGAGCTTTATTGATTCGAGTGTCGATTCTTGTATATTCGGTATGACTCATGAAAAACATATGTTTTGGTTTCATGTTTTGAAGGATCTTTAACTAATTTTTCAAAAATTACTTTTAACTAGTTAATTATTCTTCATTTGGAAGAGATTTTCAATGCTTAACTACTTTCAAAAATTATTTTTGAAAACCCCTTCCAACCTTTATGGGCGGATGGCTGGGCGATTATGCCTTGTATGCTTCATTGAAAATCTTTTATCTTGAGCATATGAAGGGTGGTAGATTATGAGTCATATACATGATTTACATTTTCAATTGGTATCATTAGATCATTTCAATTGGTATCAATTTGACTCTATTTTTGTATATACTCATAGTTTGTTTTCTTATATATGTATGTATCAATTTCATTTGGTATACTCATTTCTCATACATATATATGAGTTATTTGTGCTTGAATTAAAATTGTTTTACATGTTTAAAGCACAAAGTTGTTTATGATAAGAAAATAAAAATTTTAAGAAAAATTCTCCAGATTTGTTGAGAAAATTCAAAATTTTGTTTTATAAGAAAAATCAAAATTTTTAATTTGTATTGCCTATATGCAAGGAGAGCTTAACATCTCTTCTACATATAGATTCATGTTAAGTGTATTGTATATTGAGGAGCTTGACAACTCTTCTTTATGTGATACACGTGTGTAGGGGGAGCTTCACATCTCCTCTTATGCATTACATAATATGTGTTATGTGAATTAGGGCTTGTCATCCCTTTTTCATGTAATGTATATGTGTAGGGAAGTTACTTTACCGTCTTCCTCTTCATGAATGTATATCACATATAACCTTTTATTGACTTATTTGTTTACACCCCTTATTGGTCTCTTTGTTTATGACAAAAAAAGGGGAGAAAAATTTAATGATTTTGTTTTTACTTAAACCCCTGTGTTGATGATTGACAAAAAGGGGGAGAAGTATTTGAGATATATGCATATTTTCCTTGCCTAAGGGGGAGAAGTTTTATGTTTATGCATATATGTTTTGTTTTGCAAATAGGAGAAAAAGATTTTGTGATTTTGTTTTATGCTTGATTAGCATGTTTACTCCTACATTTGCATACATGTTTATGTGCTTCATTGCATATTTATTTTGTTTATTGTTTATGCATGAGTTAAGGGGGAGCTTTTTTTTTGGAGCTTTACTTTAATCCATGCATATATAACTTCATGAGTTTTGTCATCATCAAAAAGGGGGAGATGGTTGGCCCGAAAGCCCATCACTCTAGTTTTGATGATGATCAACTCATATAGTTATGTTTACTAATGATCTTGCGTTTAATTAGTGACAGATTTATGATCAAGATCTTAGTAGGTGCATAGCTTCAACAAAGGATTTAAAGTCAAGTTTTGGAGCTAGCACGGTTTGATTCAAGAGCTTGTGCATCAAGACCACATCAAGTACTCAAGAGGAGTCTAGCTCTATGGATCGTGTTTGGACCAAGTCAAGAAGATGAGAAGGCTTCAAGTGAAGACTTCAAGAAGATGAAGACTTGTGTCTAGATTTATTTTAGTAAGATTTTATTTTTAGTTAAAATGTAAAGGATAGAGTAGTTGGTGGATTGCTCAAGTATTCATATAACACACACTCTTGATTTAGTTTTTCATAAAAGATTTCATTTTAGAAAAATTGTTTTAAATATGGTTTTGCTTAAAGTTTATATATACCATGTTTAGAGCTTAATGTCAAAAACATAGATATTTCACCATGTTTGTGTAGTGGATCATATCCATACACACTATGCTTCAAAGTTGTTTTAAATATCTTGTTTTTGTATTTGGTGAAGTTTTGGAAAAACAAGTTTTGAAAAATCAAGTTTGGAAAAATACAGTTTTCATTTGAGCCAATTTTTTTCATATTACAAAATAGTCCAAATCATTTGTAACATGCCTTGATTTTGTGCAAGCATATATTTGTTTATCAAAGTATATTGGTAAAACTATTTTTGTAGATTTTCAGTATTTTATGGGATTTTATTTAAGCCAAAAAGATCAAGTTTTCAATCCCTTAAACCTTATTTCCTGGCTTCAGCCGGCCGACTGTGACGGTCGACCGCAGCTTGAAGTCGGCCGACCGTCAGGGTCGACCGACGTGCACAGACGTGCACGCCAGTTCTGCAGGATGTCCGGCCGACCGACCCGGTCGACCATCCAGAGAGCTCTGCTCTCTGGAAAGGCCCCGGCCGACTGTGCGGTCGACCGAACAGAGAGATTGCTCTCTGTATCCTGGATCGGCCGACCGACCGGTCGACCGATGGCTCAAACAGTCTGAAATATGACCGTTGGCCGGCCGACCGGACGGTCGACCGTTAGGCCTGACAGAACCCCAACAGCTAGTTCTTCTAGCACTATAATTTTGGGGGTTTGGGCATTGTTTTTCATTAAGATTTCCAAGTGGTTTTTGGGCTAGTTTTTCCAACTCTTTTCAGAGGTTTTCTCCGCTTGTTTTAGAGCAAATATTTCCAATCAAAAGGAGAGTTTATCAAGAGTGTTTAAAAGAGAATTTTCTTGAGTTTTCCTCCACCATCTCAATCCTTATTTTTCTCACACAACACTTGAGCTTTCCATTGCTATATCTACCCTATAAGGAGTTTGTTGTGAGAGGATTTTAAGTGATCAAGAGTTGTGATCACCAAAGTTCTACTTTGTTTCTTTGAGGAGGCGGACAAGTGTGTTCGCGGTGGTTTCGGGTTCGGGTGCGAACTCTTTGTTTGAGGTGCGGCCTCGGCGAGCCGGTGGGCTTGCGGTGTGTACGGACGAGAGAGTCCAAGGAGTTCTAGTGGGAACTCGTTGTAGGTGTTGCGGCACCGAGTGATCCGGTGGGATCGATTATAGTGAAAATCCTTCGTGTGTCGAAGGCGGGGATGTAGAGCAAGTGTGCTCGAACCTCGAAACAAATCTCTTGTGTTTGCGATTGCTCACTCTCTCTCTATCTCCTTTATATCTTGCATACTCTCATTGTTCATCTTTATATGCTTGATATACTTGTGTGCTAAATTGTTATAGTTGCTTGGGTTTGTTTGCTAACACTTGTATTTAACCAAGAGAGCCAACGCGGCGCCTCAACCCTTATCTAGGGGAATCTAGAGGAGTTTGTCCAGAGCCCTTCACGGGAATTCGGCAACACTCTTGTGTTATACGTGGTGTTTAGTTTAAATAGTTTGTTTAGGTCATTATAGATTTTGCTTCCGCATTAATTGGCATTTAGTGACCATTAGATTAGCCATCACCTATTCACCCCCCTCTAGGTGATCCTTCATCTACATCTAATCAAACATGGAATTGTCTTCTTTACCGCCAGGAAAAATAAGTCGTTAGTTATTGGTTGATATATTCTATTAAATTTTTCCCTGATAGGCAGAGTGAGCACTCAAGGCACGGTTTCAACAAAGGCATACACAAACTTCTGATGTTGATTATTTTGATACTTTCTCCCCAGTAGCCCGTTTGCATTTCATGAAGCTTTTATCAGTTCTTGTACGGAAGAAGCAATGACTCTTAATATCGTCAGATATTAAAAATGCTTGATGATCTTCAAGAGAAGGTTTATATGCTTCAATTGCATCTGTATGAGATTGGAGAGGAGTTTAATATGACAAGAAAACTCAAGAAAGCCATCTATGGTCTAAAGCAACTTCTATAGGCATGGTTTGATAAGTTTAGTATTGTTGTTGATGTAGAAAGATTCAGCAAATTTGATAAGTTTAGAAGTTTGAAACATTATATTTGTCTATTCCAAGATCAAGAGAATAAAAAAAAATCATTACATTCCATTTTGGAACGTGAAAATCGAAAAACAAATCAGAAAATATGATCCTATTTCAATTGAAATTTTTTAATCAAGTTTCTGTTAATTATGATGTCGGGGACATGAATGCATGTCATATTTTGTTGGGAAGGCCATGGCAACATGAAGTGCATGCAAAGCATAAGGATAGAAAGAATATTTTTATGTTCTACTGAAATGGTAAAAAGATGGCAATGAAACCTATCGGAGACCAAACTAAAGCTTCTAAACTGGAGGGCCAATCTTTCTTATCAATGTGCAATCGTGGAGAGTTTTCAACAAAATCCAAGGAATCCACGTCCTCGTCCTCCAAAATTGCGGCCACGACCACTACCTCTGTCATGCCCAGAAACCATGGCATACTACTCAATGAATGGTGCAGAGGAAACATCAGCATCGGCTTCAAGAGATACCCGCATAACTCTAAAGAAGGTAGCGGTCAATGTGAAAATACTATCTCCTCGCAGTATCTGATCCCGCACCTGAGATCGTAGTGTAGCACTCAAGTCAGATCGGAACTTTGACATTGCGAGATCCTAACGATACCCGCTCGGTATCACCGCATCAGTAACAACAGGTGCATCTCTAACTCATCAATCAGACTTTTGAGTTCGCCATAGAACTCAGGTAAAGATCCGTCTCCCCGTTTGAGCTCAAACAGGCACTCATAAATCTCAAACACCCTTGAGGAGTTCTTCTCATTGCCATACATCACCTTCAGTGTATCACATATCTCCTTAGCAGTAGTTAAGAACATAACACTACCACTAATCTTCTTCTCTAGATTGTTGAGAAACCATGTTATCACAAAATAATCTCTTACAAGTGAGGTCACATAAGTAGAATCTGTAGTAGCTGATGGAGCTTGAAAGAGATGAGCCAATTTGTTCTAACACCAATGAATATACAGAATGCATATGCCATAACCAGCAATTGGATCCATTCAACTTCATCGTAGTCCCCAACATTGTCTTGGGAATAGAAGTCCCAACCATCGGAGAGGATATCATAATGGAGGAAGAACTTGTAGTCTCAATATAATAGCTAGTTAGATAGATCACATATCAGCCAGTAAGAGAAACAAGTAACTTAGTTATCAGATAGTAGCATAGACAGACATCGTAGTACCAAAAGAAACAATATTTCAGTCTGAAATAGCCCGATCAGATGTAAACAAAAAAATCTGATTTTTGAGTAATAAACAATCAGATCTTACCAGAGATGTCTTGCAGAGCATCAAAAAAGTCAGATCAGTTAAAAATCTGATTTTTGAGTGGTGGCACCTCTTGGAGATAAGGGAGGGGTGGCGGCACCTTGTGGACCCTTTGGAAGAAGGGATGGCACCTGTTTGAGGAGAGGATGACGGCTGCATATGGGGTCGTTGGAGATGTTGTGACAGCAGATGGGGAGGTGGGAGAGGTGGCGTCACCTTGATGGAGACCTTGGAGGTGACGACTGTAGATGGAGACCCTTGGAGGTGTTGCAGCAGTGTTGCGGCAGTGGATAGAGTGGTGGGAGGGGGATTGTTGAAGAGAGGAAGGGGAATTTTGAGGAAGGAAAAGAAGATGATGGATTTAGGGTTAGGTTTTCTCTGACTCTGATTCCATGTAGAGAAATAAAAACTCTAAAAAGTATTGATTGTTTTTCATAAGAGAAGGTACAAGGTATATATAAAAGACAAGGTGAGTATATGGGTAACAACCCAATAACTCAATACTAATAACCCAACTTAACGTTTCATTATGTAGCTCACAAGCCTAATTCATCAATCATTTGAACAACTTTGTATATCTATTTTATTCATATTAATAGGTGCAAAGTGTTAATCCTTCATTCATCGGGCGTTTACTCAATGTCCATAATTTATTTAATGACTTGGTGGACCATACTAGGAGCATCTCCCGTAAAATTTCAAATTCCTATGCCCTCACCAGGTCATGTAGTTTTCCCAGGTTTAAAGCATCTTGAGATTCTAGCCAAATTTTTGAAGATTACTTATAGTTTCTACCATGGATTGAACCATTTAATATTATTGTGTTCTCAGTGTGATTCTTGTAAAACAACTTACGAAAATTACTCCTTTCTCTATTTTCATCATTGTTTGCGAAGACTCCTTAAATTTCACTCTTGATATATTTAATGTTACATAGCTTCATACTCAGTGTTTCTCTCATCTTGGCAAGCTTATCTGCCTCCACTGTTTCTAGCTTCCCGTATAAACTCTCATAAGCTTTGAAGAACTAATTACATTTTAGCTTCCTGATTTGCTAATTTATTTTTCTCAAAAATTTCCAAATTTTACACCTTTTTCAATTTCTTATAGCATGCCCTCTCGGCGCTAATTACCTCTTAAACTTCTTCAACTCACCACTAACTCTCTTTAGTAGAAAATCTACTACTTTTAGATTCATCAAGAATTTCATGGCTTCACTTTTATATGATTAAACATATTATCTGACATAATGTTAGTTTCCCATCAATGTTCTAACTTGTTTTATCGTTCTATCTTTAAACAGGAATCCCCATTTTCAAATTATTAATGTAATATCCCAAAAATTTTAAAATTTTTTGCTTAAGTATTAGGCAGGAAAGTGTGAATTTATTAACCTCAGTAGGAATATATAGCATATCCATTAAGAAATGTTGTGTGGCACACTAATTAATGTTCATGTAGTCTCTTAAGAAATGACAATGCTATACTTCGGTGAAAGCATAATTGTTTTACCTTGTCATCAATAAGTATGGATCAAATAAGCCTAGTAAACCACGAGGGGTTATTAGATGGCATGGCATTTACTTAAATAAGTAATTAAGATTAAGCTATGTGTGTGTACATGTGTCCGAATTAGAATGAGACATCTAGGAGCTTTTAAGCATTGTGTACAAGTGTACAAATAAGATTGAGACATCTAGGAACTTGTGTATAGATAGAATTGAACCACGTGCGAGTTTATATGGATGACTATGACTATACCACAAAGAAGCTTGTCTCTCTCAAAGAGATGGAGACATTTGTAAAATAGGAGTTACATTTAAGGACGAGCTTAAGATACATGGATAGGAAGGGACACCTAAGCTATTTTCTTTACGCCTTCTCAATCTCCCTCATCTCCCTAAGCTCTCTCCCCTCCTATTGCCAGACCTAGAAGGAAAGTAAGGATAAAAAAGGAATGAAGAAAAGGAGAGGAAGAAGTAAAGGAAGAAGAAACAGAAACTAAGAAAGAAAGGAAACAGAAAGAAAAGGAAAATAGCTTTCAGCCAAGCAAGGCACTGAGTCCAAACATTCCCCCTTTTTTATTTTTTACATATTTTAAAGCATGTTAAAGGCAGAGTTCACTGATTTGTGAATTTGGGATACAAGTTAATTAGTTATTATAGAAATTATAAGAAAGGTTACTAGTGTGAATTTGCATATCAAATTACTAACTTGTGAAATTGTTATAAGTATCTTAATGGAAATACAAGCTATTGACGTTGTCATGAAAAATGATAAGCTTATATGATAAAAATTGTGATATGATAAATAGGAATCATTTTGTAACAATGTCAGAATAAATTCTCAGAAACAAAAGTAGTGATGGTAAGGAAGGTCTTTAGAACCATATAGCCAAAGTATATGAGTAGAACTATAACAGTTAATCCTCAATTTGTGTAACTTGTTAAATTAAGAGACAACCTATCCATTGAGGAAAGTAAAGATGTAGATTCCTATCTTTTGGAACAAATCATACCATAAGCTTGATATAAGGTTACTTGTGAGAGTATCTAATGAAGCTATCTCTTTGCCTCATTCGATAATCATGTACATCACGTGTAGTAGTAGTCTACCTTCATGCCTAAATTTCTCTGTTATTCTGTCTGTTGATTCCATGATAATTTCGCCTTGTGGTTAATTATTTAATTGTATACATACATTCTAATTATTTTTCCTGTATGGGTAATTGGATCAAAATTACATCCAAGACACAATTACCAAAACATGCATGTTCATGACCTTGTGCTTGTATTATTGCTTGCTGGGCGCTCACCACCTGTGCGCGCGCCTGCAATCTTATTGCAGGAGTCGTGAAAGAAGAGGTGTTGCAAGGCTAGGATAGGGAATCATAGCGACCATGTGGTCCTACTTTTATGTTTTCTATAAAAAATTTGTACATATTCTTTGAAGGTCACCAATGGTATACTATGAAGATATGTGTATATAACACATGCATAGCTTAAGATAACTCGTCTGTGAATAATTAGTATCATGATAAAACACTTGAAAGGATGTGAAACAAACCAATGCACTGCCAGGTCCAAGGTAATTATCATACTCTCGAATCATCTCACTGACATTTGGACGCCAACCAACCATAAGTATGCATTCTCTGGGTCCTAGATTCAAATCACTCGCCTGGATAAATACTTGGAATATTTTAGAGAAATGTCAAGGACCTTAAAAAGAAAATTGTCCCAGAACTTAGTATTAACAGACAATACCTTCGAACTTGATTTTGGAGGTCGCTTCACAATATTCTCATACCGTGACTTCTTTAACTCTTCATTTGATGCATCTGGGAGCAATACTTGTGGTTTACCCTTTCCATACACAGGTGCTATAAGCAACAGCTACAAAGAAATAATATTCATTAGAAGGCAGCAAAAGAAAAGATTTTAAAGTTGGAACCAGTGGCATGTTGCAACATAAAAGTTCTCCACAGAAAAGAGAGCACAAAATAATACTTCAAACTAATTTTGAACACAATCATAGATCTGAATTCAGTAAATTCATAAATAAAAACGAGCACAGGATAGTTTTCCATATATGCATCAACTATCGTGACAAAATTATAGAATAAAATAAGTTCTAATTGTTGGTTTGATGTGTGATATACAGCCCCATAAATCCATGAGTATACTGGGATGTCATCTTAATTTGCAGAATATACACTAAACTGCATTTCCTTGTGAGTATATTCACAGCTACAACCATGAATATGAATGCATAATCGTCATGTGAGTCTTTGCCCATCAATAGGTCAGGGAGGACAACTCTAAGATAAGAAGGATCTGCCGAAGGATTGACTGGCTTTTACCATTTCGTTTCAACATGACATCAACTATCTGAGGGCTGATTTGGTAATGGAATATAGATAAACAGAGGTAATTTTTAAGTAGAGATATAGGTTATGCCAGCTGCAATTTACAAGGATCTACTCCAGTTTGTAAAATCCAAATGAGTGATGTGTTTTGCTTTCAGAGAAATCGAAGTAAGATATAACTTAGGTGGGAGCGGATTTTTCTACCTCAACTTTAGATGTGAGATAACAGGAGTTACCCAACTCAAAAAAATTTCCCAAACGCATCTCAATTGGGATTTTGGACGTAAGTTGACATAATTGGAGGTAAGTAACTTACCTCTGTTCCCAAAGAGGCCCGAAGGAGTATCAAAGTCCTGGCGTAAGAAAACAAAGAAAGAAATACGTTTCCAGTAAAATTTTGAAGTCTAGCCTGGTATTAGGGAACTCTAGCTTACTGGTCATAGTTTAAGCTCGTGCACCAAAAACTTGACCTTCAAAATTTTAATAACCCTGAAGTAAGTCTAAATGAAGGGGGATGGTGATTATATTTCCATAGGAAAATTGTATGCACCCAAAACTGAAGCACTTCCACAAACATATGTGAATGGATATATTTATAATTAAAAAGAGGCTAATTTTCTGAATATCCCCTTAAACTTTCATGGTTTTCCCGGAAAACCCCCCTTAAACTTGGGAAATCCCAGATAACTACCTTGAATTGTCTTAAAATTCCCTAAAAACAACCTTCCGTAAACAATCATCTAGTGAGTACTTACATAGGTTGCACATGACTAATTTATCATCAAAACACCCTTAATTTATGACCCGAAAAAATGTATAATACATGTGATGTTCTAAGGGTATTTTGTCATAAATTAGGAAAGTGCAACCTACGTGACTATTCCTTAGATGGCTATTTAACAAAAGGTGGTTTTTTTTGGAACTTTTAGGATACTTCAAAGTCGCTGGAATTTTCTAAGTTGAGGGGGGTTCAAGGAAAACCATTAAAGTTTAACGGGGTATTAAGAAAATTAGCCTAAAAAAGAAGCCTATACATCATGAATCCTATATATAAATCAATACTAAAGTATATCTCAGTGCATTTGCTCACATAATACAGGATTTCTGAGCCATCAGAAACACAGTCAAACTTTCCACAATCAAGTGGAGAAAACAAACTAGAGGCTTTTGGAAGCAATATGAGATATGGGACAATAATCAACCTTAGGTCGATGCATGAGCCAATATTCAGCTGCAAATTAGTAAGATCGCAAGCCAACAGTATGTTAAAATTTTTAAGCTTCATAAAGGAGATGGCAAAGAGAAAATACAAGTCGTCAAATTCTCTCAAAGGTGGAAAAATCAGTAAACTTGTTTCTAGTTTAAGTGAGAAATTATCAGACAGACCCGGATTCCAACATTCTGATGACAATGAATAGGGTTTGAGTGGCATATGCTATTATATTACTTTGAATGAATCTTCAAAAGAAACTCTACAGAGATATCAATTGTGCATCAGCTAAAATGACCCTACTTGTTACATGTATAATCAGTACAACTCTTCTGAAAAGGTCTGTGAATAAATTAGCACCTGGTCTCCTCCACCCATTGAACTGTAGGAAACAGAAAAATCTATTAATCATCTTGTCCAAAAAACGGTGAAAATAACCTTCCATTTGTTTTGTCCAGTCCTGAAACATTATCTTATTAGCAATATGGACAGTTGCTTGAGTAGCACAAAATAGTGGATAGGAAGATTGAGAAACCATCTCACGTGGTAGATGATTAAAGTCATATAACTGACAGGCAATATGAGCCATTGCTTAATATTAGATCCAATGTTTTAAATGTCGGATATCAGGGAAATGTCGGATATCGTAATCGGATGTCGGATTTAAGATTTCGGAGATATTTCGAAGACATCTAGTAAATTCCGGATGTTATGACGGATAACAAATATATATCATAAATGTCTTAAATAATATAACCTTAAAATTTTTATCAAAACAATACATACACAACTTATGCAAAACTACATAAATATGTTTAAGATTGGTATACTTACCGTAATATTTTGCATACACTCACTAATTCATTAAAGAAAATTTTCAATTGCCCCAACTTTCAAGACCAACCAACATATTGAGTTTTTCCCGAAATGTCGGCCAACATTTTCTCAAAATACCGGCCGACATCGGATTTTTCCCAAAATGTCGGCCGATATTTACTAAAATGCCATTTCAAATGTGGGTAGGAATATCGTGGCTGTGAGGGCTTGAAAATGAAATGTCAACCAACATTGCACTAGACTGAGCGACTGGAATTTCTTTCTCACCCTCCTAAGAAACCAAATTACTACTAAGAAAGCTTCGATAATCTGCAGTTATAATCTGCAGTAAATCTTATGCCAAATGATGAATCAATTTAATCATCAGTTGAAAAACCAACCAAGTATATGCACAAAAAATAAATAAATAAATAACGAATACTAGAGTAATGCACAACTAGAAGAGCTTCCAGTATATCAAACAATATAGAATCAAAACTTTTCAAAGGGGATTTCTCAGAGTATCCATGAACTAGCTCATAACACTAACAGCAAATGAAAAGCAAGCCATGTAACACCCAAATAATTCATCTTCCCAATATGTTGATGTTATCTACCTGGATCCTCAAACAATTTATATGTATCACATATAACAGAATTTGGATTGATATTCACAAGTTGGATCCCGAAAAGACTTGTAATGGAACACGGAGTTGGTGTGATTTAGGGTCAGTGTTTTAAATGTCGGATATCAGGGAAATGTCGGATGTCGTAATCGGATGTCGGATTTCAGATTTCGGAGATATTTCGGGGCCATTTAGTAAATTTCGAACGTCATGACGGATAACAATATATATCCTAGATGTCTTAAATAATGTAATTTAAAATTCTTATCAAGGTAATACATACATAACTTATGCAAAACTACATAAATATGTTTAAGATATGTATAATTAACTTAAATATTTTGCATATATTCACTAATCCGTTGTTAAAATTTCTCAATTGCTCTAACTTTTAAGACCAATCAACATTTGGGTTTTTCCCAAAATATCGGCCGACATTTCGGGAAAATATCGGCCGACATATCGGATTTTCCCCGAAATGTCGGCCGACATTTTCTAAAACGCCATTTCAAATGCGGGTGAGGATGTCGTGGCGGTGAGGGCTTGAAAACGAAATGTCGGCCGACATTGCGGAAATGTCGGCCGACATTTAAAACACTGTTTAGGGTTTCAGTGAGGGAAGTGGCAGCTAGGTTTTCATTGGAATTTAGGGTTAGAATTTTTAAGGAAAAAAAAGAAAAGAAAAGATCAAACACTTCACACATTCAATTTGTTAGATTTTTTCACACATAATGTTACAAATCACTAGAAAAGGAGCATGACCCCACTTCTAGAAATCAGTTTCACAAGCAACAGTGATAATTATTCATTGATGTATTATTGAGATTGGAAGGTGAAAATTACAATGGAGAAGAAATTTTCCCCTAAAAATAAGAAGGAATCAAGTTCAAGGTAAACTTGATTGCTTTATAGTATAGTTCGTTGGAGAAGCAATCAACAAAAAGTATAGTTTGAAGGCCAAGAAATAATTCAGAGCGCACATTTTCATTATTGGGATCAATCATTCATTGTGATGGTGGAATCAAAGAAGTGGGGATTCATAAAATCAAAATGAGATGGTTAAAGTGGAGAAGTTCCTTTAGTGTTTTATGTGGTTGCAGGATACCCATGAAATTAAAAGAAAAGTTTTATAGAACGATGACAAGACCGCTTGTGCTCTATGGTTCAGAATGTTGGGCAATTAAGAAACATGTCCAAACAATTAGTAAAAAAGAGAGTGCTGAGATGGATGACTGACAATACACTAAGAAATAGGATAATAAAAATGAGGTTGCCCCTATTGAGGAGAATTGATGGAGAATCAACCAAGATGGTTTAAGAATGTGCAATACAACCAATAAGTATGCCAATTAGAAAAGCCAATAGCATCACTTATTGGGACAAGAAGGACTAGAAGGAAGCCTAAACAAACTTTGATAGAGTACTTCATGTTCATGAGGAGATGACCCTTAATATAACTGAGTGGAAGAAAAGTATTCATGTAACCATCTGCAAAAATTAGGATAAAAGCGTCGTTGTTGTTAAATATGATAGGATATATTATATTATAGAAACAATATTTGGAGTATTTAGAATTTAATAGTATTTGAAATCACAGTTTGAATAGGATAAGGTCTTGTATAGTCTAGACAAGGAGACACGGTCTCATGATTTATGTAACTTTAATTCTGTATTTCTCTTCAATATCAATAAAGATGTAGTCCTTATAGTCAATGGAGATTTATCTTTAGAAATCTAGCAGTTATTGTTGATGTTAGTGTTGCTGTTGTTGTTGTTTTTGTACTAATTAAGCAACTACTCCACTGTACAATGACATATTGAAATCTAAACTAAACTTCATCAATTAGTGAAAAGAAACAGTGCTATTATCTTTATTACTGGCAATTTTTATTTTTAAACTTTTTACACTATTGATACTGACAATCTTGTATTTCCAATTCGAACCTCTGAAACTTCCAAAACTCCCAATGCCAACAACCAAAAGAAAAGGATACAAACAAAAAAGAACCAAATAGTGCCAAATTGAGATTTGAACCATTATTTTACTATTTAATCTTTTCCATTGGACATCATACTTCTTAGACCTGTCATGAAAAATCTTTGGATTGCTGAGGGCTTCAGAGAAGCAAAAGGATATATGGTACAATGACAGTTAACAGTGAGTATTGGAAGAAGTAAGCAGCAAAACCAGTGTTATTTACAATTTTACACCTCCTCTTGATTCGGCCTTCACTTTTAAGGGCATGAAAGAAAAATTGTTGAGAACCTAAAGATGCCTATAAGCAAAGTAAAGAGATTTTTCCATTACTGAAAATATAAAAAGGTAAAGTGCCAAGATACACAAGTGCAACACTCATTTCTGACAAAAACTTTAGAAATGGTGAGATTTTTTTTATCCATTGACACAAAAATTCATGTTGTAGACAATGATGCTTGATCTGTTTCTGACAAGTGCATTTAGGGTAAGGAAAAGAAAATTTGCGCATGCACATCAATGACTTAGAAGAAAAGGTTCCATTCCGCTTTCAAATATTTGCTGATGTTTGCATCAACAAGCCCAGAACATTATATGTTATCATTTATATATGCATAAAGTAAGGTGTGTGCATGCACACACAACCACCTGCACGCACCCACACAAACATCACGGACTATGAATTATGAATATAAACTAGCAACATAGTGTTTATTAAACACTTCATTATCAATGTTTTATATAAATATTCATCAAGTCTTTGAATAAGTTTTAAAGAAATAGGTAATATCAATTTGTACCTTATCTGTTTGACTGATCTCTTCGTAGTCACTTGGATGGAAATTTATGTTTCCAGATCTAAAGATACCACACACTACTGCCTGAGAGAAAGAAAATGAAAAATCTAACATCAGACATAATGACAAGTCTAAAGAAAGGTATTTTAACTTTACATACAATTCTACCTCCTGGATTCCACGTCTCACATCCTTGTACTTCAATCCTGCTAAATCTGGGAAGCTATAGAGATTGAATACATTTTCTGTGGAGCATAAAAAGGAATTATTAAGTAGCTATAAACATTGATAGATGTGCCAAAATACTAGAAAGCATGTAATAACTTTAGAGACAAACAAAATAATTAATACTTTTTTACTACCCCATTGAGATTATAATTTAGTTTCCCTGTATAGCTGATCTAGTATACTGTGATATCAAATCATCATCAGTATTATCCAAGCCATTTCCCATTAGAATTGGGTAGTCTATTAACATGAGACAGTTGAAAAACTCCGAAAAATAACTTTTAACAAGTTTTTACAACCAACAGCTAACTAGACACTAGCCCTGCGAATTGGTGTCAATTGCTAATCAAGGCAACTATGATAAATAAAAGATCCTTCCATAGAACCTTGATAACCAGTTGTCGAATAGGTAAAGCTTACTTCTTTTAATTTGGTGTCATGAAGTTCAAATCATGCATTCAAGGAGCAGTCCTGAAACTCCACTAGACAAGAAAAGAGTCTAAATGAAAGCTTAGGTAAAAATGTTTGACATAGTGAATGCACTTATCTCTAGGGAAGAAGAAGGAATTGCCAATAGAATCACGTTCCCAAGTCGTTAGACTAATGAAAAATAGAAATGGAAGCACATATATTTCTTATAGGAGCAAAGAAATTGAATACTTCTAACCAATTTCTAACAACCAACAAAGAAAGAAATACATAAAATAAGATATAAAAACAAATATTTAAAATATAATAAACTTTCTATTATGTATATAAGAGAACTAAATATTATATAGGAGTTTATCTCTAAAATGTACTTGTTGAGTCTACACACACACACACACACACACACACTAATAACCAAGGGGAAAGAATTCATCTCTCTAATTCTCCAAATTCTCTTAATTTAGCATGGTATCAGAGCCTTATGGTTCAGAGCCTAACTCTAATTTTAATTCTAACCCCTAATCCTAATTTTGTTTCTTCTCTTATATCTCAATCCTTATCTCACTAATCTCTAACATGTTATGAGAGCCTTTGAAGCATGGACATGCCCAAAACAGGGGTGTGTCCGTGTCGGGCACGTTTTTACCGTGTCCTACATGAGTCAACGAGTTTGACTCGTTGGACACGGTCAAACCGTGTCTTGGACACGGCTCGAACACAGAAAAGGCGCGGGTTTAATGGGTCACGTTTAATGGGTCGTGGGTTTATTGAGTCGAGTTGAACCCGACCCGATTTCACAAAATAAATCCCACGCAAACCCTAAAATCCCACGCAGTCGATCTCTCTCTCTCAGATCCCCTCTCCCCCGAATTGTTCTCTCTCGTTGGAGTCGCGGTGGTGATCTCATGATCGTCAATCGTCATCGACGTTGGAGCCTTCGGTGGTGATCAAGTGGTCCTTGGTGGCTTGGTGGTTGTGGTGGGTTGATCAAGTCGAGCGATCGTCGTCGTCAAGGCTTCGTTGGTTGTCATCGTCGTGGTTGTGGTGGGTTGATCTCGTCGAGCGGTAATCAAGCGGTTGTCGTCGTCATTGGTGATCAAGCAGTGGTGATATGGTGAGGTGGTCCCAGTCGGTGGTGGTCGGGTGGATTGATCTCGTCGTTGGTGGTGATTGTGGTGTGCTTATCTCATCAGAGGTATGGTGGATTGATCTCGTCAGAGGTGATCTCAGGTCGTCGGTGGCCGTGTCATTCTCTCTCCTCTTATCGGTAGTGATCAAGAGGTAAGCTCTCTCCTTTCTGTCTCCATCTCTGTCTCAACTTTTATCTCTCTCCCTCTCTGGATCTCTCTCTTCTCCTTTCTCCGCTCTCTGCTGTAGATCTCTCTTACTGCCCCCTCTTTGGATCGAGAAAGAGAGCAGATAGAGAGAGATGGCAGAGAGCAAATAGAGAGAGTTGCAGTAGTTAATTGTGTTAGATTTTTATTTAGAATTGTGTAGAATTGTGCAAGATTGTTACTTTGGAATTATGATTTAGAAATGTAGAATTGTGATTTAGAAATTGTAGAATTGTGATTTAGAATTATGTTGGATTCTCCTCCATTTATATCTCTCGCTATATCTGCCCTCTCTCTTCTTCGCTCGTCTCTCTGGTCTCTCTCTATGCTCTCTCTGGAAGCCCAGAGAGCACAGAGAGATCAGTAGCAGAGCAGATATAGAGGAGGAGAAAGAAAAAGAGTAATTGTGTAAGATTTGTGTAGGATTTTGACATGATAAGTGTACTAATTTGAAAGTAATTGTGTAGGATTTGAAATAAATTATTGTATGCTTGATGATAGGATTGTGTATGTATAGTATGCTTAATGATATGAATGTTGTATGCCTGATGATAGGATTGTATCTCTCTTAATTAATGTGTAGTATCTTCGGCATGTTACTTTTCTTTGGTGAAATGTTGCTTTTTTGGCATAATATTGTGATGTTGTGTTTAGAAGTTAAAGCAATATGACTTCAATGGAAGGTTCCTCAAGTGAACAAGTGGATGATCATGCACCTCTTTGAAAGTTTATAACTAAAGTAGAGAAATTGGAAGGGGAAATTGATGATGGTAATGTAGTTATTGCTTTGAAACATTCAATGGACCAGACTTAAGAGTCAAGACCCATCTCATGCAAATAAGCAGACAAGGAATTAAGATGTGTGCAACAATTAAACCCTGCAACATAAAGGATATGACAAAGGAGATGGAGCAAGCGGAAATGAGATTGAGGCTTCTATGCCTAGGACCGTAACATTGCCAATATCTTCAATATCAAGTGCGACAGGTGAAAGTGCAAGTGGTCCAAGCAAACCAAAGAAAAGGAGAGGGTCACATCGTGGATCAATCCTTCAAAAAAGAGGCAAGAGATGAATTAGATTGCATTATTGCAAGGATGTTTTATACTGGTGGATTGTCATTTAATGTGACAAGAAATTCATGGTATGTTAAGGCATTTAAATTTGCCGCAAATAATCCAATTGTCGGCTACAAACCTCCCGGTTACAACTCTTTGACGACCACTCTCTTGCAACGTGAGAAATCTCACGTAAAGAGATTGATGGGGCCCATTAAGGGCATATGGAAGCAAAAGAGAATCCCCATTTGTAGTGATGGATAGGCGGATGTGCAAATGTGACCCTTATTAATTTCATAGTGATCACAGAAAGTGGCCCGATGTTCTTGAACTCCATAAATGCCGAGAAAAAAGTAAAAAACTGACATTACATTGCGGAGAAGTTTGAAAATTGCATTAAAGAGATTGGGCTCAAAATATCATCTAAATCATAACAATAACGCTTTTGTATGTAAGGTTGTGGGCGCTATTATAGAGAGCAAATATCCTCACTTCTTTTAAACTCCTTACGTAGTGCACACTCTGAATTTTGCACTTAAGAATATTTTTGCAGCTAAAAATACAAAGGCAAATGTTCTAACTTATGCTCAATGCAGTTGGATCACGGAGGTCTCCAATAATGCCTTATCATGAAGAATTTTATCTTGAACCATTCTATAAGGGTTGCCATGTCAATGACTATTCCAAGATGAAGCCTTTTGCGGTGGTTGAAACTATATTTGCTTCTTAGATTATCATGTTGAAGAGGTTTAAAAGCATCAAATGAAACTTCAAGATTTGATTTTGGTGATCCATAGAACATGTATAGGGATGATGTGGGACAAGCACAATTTGTTAAAGAGAAGTTGCTATATGATGTGGTGGGACAAGGTTAACTACATTATTATCTTCACCGAGCCAATTTATGACATGGTAAAGGTCACGGACACTGACACGCCATCTCTTCATTTGGTGTATGACATGTGGGATACTACAATCAAGAAGGTCAAAAGTGTTATTTATCGACAAAAAAGAAAAAGAGAAAATAAGCAATCACTTTTTTATGATGTTGTGCATCAAATCTTAGAGGATCGATGGAAGAGTAACACACCACTTCAATGTTTGACACACTCTTTGAATCTAAGTTAATATCTAAGTTTATGTTATAATTCATATTCTTTAATGTGATTTTTTTAAATGTGATTATTCTTTATGTAATAGATATTATCATGATGTTTGGCTTAATGAGAATATAAATCGACAAGCTCCCCATCAAGATGAGATCTCTTCCGAAAGAAGCAAGTGTTTGAAGAGATATTATCCCAACTCCGATGAACGACGGGCAGTGAGCATAGAATATGCTAGATTTTCAGGCGCTTGGGTGTTTTTGTCGATCTGAATTCTCTTTATGATAGAGAATTTGTGGATCCGAAGTATTGGTGGGTTTTCTATGGTTCATCAATTCCAAATTTACAAGCTTTAACCTTAGAACTTCTAGACCAACCATGTTCCTCTTCTTGTTGTGAAAGGAATTAGAGTATACATTTTTTTATTCATTCCTTAAAGAGGAACAAATTAACCCCGGCACGGGCAGAAGATTTAGTATATGTGCAAGTGGATTAGCCGTAGCTCATCCCTACCTGCCCTCTCTTGATCGGCTCCCGAGAATCCTTTTTTGCAGCTCGTGACCATCTTCCTGTATTTTCTTGTAAATCATACTTCAGTGCTTTTTGTGATATAATTCATGTAATATTGGATCACGCTATGTAATAACTATATATTTGTACTCTTTTCTGCTGGAATGTATATTACCACAAGCTTTCATACTCTGACTCATGTGTTGTATTAATGCTTAGCGTACATACTTGAGGATATTCTCGCCCTGCGTATGTGCGTCGCAGTAGCGTCATCGTACCACTGGGGCGGGGCATTAAAAGACCTTATAAACTTTTAATTCAACTTTCGATAATCAATAAAATTGAGTCTTTTAATTGCTTGTGGATTCGAGTTGTTTATCCTTTGCTCGTGGATACGAGTACTTTGCTTGTGGATTCGAGTACTTTTCCTACCTGAAAATATTCTTTAGGATTCGTTGGCACTAGAACGAGATCTAACCGGCATTGTTCGCTTCCTTATCTGCATCAAGTGGTATAAGAGCTTTGGCTAATTTCTATGGATGGAAGGAGACGGTGACGAATCGCAAAACCTTTCTGCAAGGATGGTCAATGTTGAAGGGAAGATCAGCGCTCTTAAATCGACCATTGACAGTATGGTCCAAGAACTCAAGAGATTGTCCCCTTAAGATCGACAATCTAGGTCTAACTAATGGTACGTACCAACGCGGACGGGATCATCAATCAACCAATTTTCCACCACCACTTCCACCCGTACATCCCCCTCAAGAACCACCACCACAACAACCACCTCCTTATCAACCTCCACCAAATCAACCTCCTCCACTATAATCGCCCCCTCCTAGTCCAAAAGAAGAGAAGTTAAAATTCATATCCATATGCAATCGAGGCGACTTCTTTGTGAAATCGAAGAAAACAAAGCAAGCTCTACTCCAGTGGTCAAGAGGTTGTTTCCTCTGCTAAAATTTTCGAGAAGGTACTGTTAGAGCATGTGGCAGAGCCTATACCACTTTGGCAACATAGTACATCTATTCGTCATGATTTCGAAGATCCTTTCCTGCAAAAGGAGAATGCTCAAGATAAAAGTTTCCAATTCTTCAATTTCATATCACCTACTATTGGCATAAGGACACGTCGAAAGCATGATCCATCATTGAACTACAGTTATAAGGAGATATACAGCTTGACAAGTTACAGGTGAAAAATATTAAGATTTTCTAAGGTGATACTCTTTATTCCAAGTCACACGACTATAACTGCTCTACACAGTGTGCCAAGTTCTATTGTCAATTGCACTTTGGAAGCTCTTCGAGACAGATCAAGATTTTGATATCACACTTTCCCCAGGCAGAGTTTACTAAAGATGGCATTGTTCATGGTTCGATTGATTGAAACTCGAGGTTGAGTTCTTTTGAAGAGAGAGGGATCACTGTTTAAAATCTTGGCCGATATACTGATAAATCGGCCGAGACACCGGCATTTTATCAAAAACGATGAGATAAGCACAAAATTTTACTGGATATCATGTTGGACCGATATGGGATGATATATCGTCACGTGGCCGATATATCGACTCATATCTTAGATGAACATCGGACCACGTGACGTATTTGAGGAGCTTTCATAAACGCATTTGATGAGTTTTTATAAAAAGTAAGTATCCTTTATGAGTCTATGACTTTAAACCTGCTTTAAGTAATTTTATATGATTTATGTAGGCAATCACATGTATTCTTCATCTAATATGACGTCCGAAATGATGTCCGGTGTTAGTACTATATCACGATATATCACCCGATATTCGGTATCCAGTATATAATTTTGCCAACCGATATATCACCAACATCTGATATTTAAAACAATAAGAGGGACTAATGTAGGAAGCAAAGTAAGTCGCGTACCAGCAGTGTTAGATTCTGTTTAGGAATTTGTTTTTGGGTCCTATTTGAATTCTAATTTGTTTCGTTTTTCTTTATTTATTTCTAGTTTTCTAGTTAGATTAGACTTCTACTTGTAAAGCCTATTTAAAGCCCTTGTATCTTTATTGTTAGAAGAACCTTATGAACTTTTAATTCAGCTTTTGATAGTCAATAAAATTGAGTCTTTTCTTTTCAATTACTCGTGGACTCGACTTGTTTATCTTTTGCTCAAGGATTCGAGTGCTTTGTCTACCTGAAGGTACCTTTTAGGGTTCGTTAGCGCTAGAACGAAATCTAACCCGTGTTGTTCTCTTCCTTATCATAGTTGATATACAAGGAATTGCAGACCTTAAATGTTATCTCCAGAGTGACTCCCCAGAAGAAGAATCATTCATCTTTATGTTATTTTTTAAGCATTGAAGTAGCTAGATCCAAGAAGAGAACTCTTTTCCCTCAGAGGAAGTATGCGCTTGGTATGCTTCCTTAATTCGGCATGTTAGGCTACAAAGCTACGGAAGCTCCAATAGATTCTAACTTCAAGTTTTACAAGATCAAGAAGCATCTAGAGGATTTTGGTAGAAACAGACAGCTAGTTGGAATAACTTAATTACTTGACGTTCACACGGCGTGATATTTCATTTGTAGTGAGATTTGTGAGTCAGTTTCTCTCAGCGTCTAGGATGGGCCATTGAAATGCAATATTATAGATACTTTGGTACTTAGAGAAGGCTTCAGGGAAGGAGTGTTGTACTCAGATAGCATGCTTTTTTTATGCACATTAGGTAGGGTCACTCGTTGACACATTGACAAGCAGTCCACTACAGGGTATTGTGTCCTTGTCCGAGGAAATTTGGTATCTTGAAAAAGTAAGAAGTAGAGTGAGGTCTCTAGGCTTTAGTGTTGCATATCAATACTGCAAAATGGCATGTTTGACTTGTGAGCTGGTCTGTACCTGGATCTTTTGGCTGAGCTTGGTTTCATGTTAGAGTCTCCTGCGAATTGTTTTGCAACAACCAAAATGCTATATATATAATAGAGAATCATGTTTTCCATGTATAAAAAGCATATAAAGGTGGACTCTCATGTTGTGTGACAGAAGGTTGTGGAGGACAAATTTACTCAGATTTGCCATGTGTCATTATCTAATCAGCTAGTAGATTTACTTCC
The DNA here is from genome assembly GCA_038442645.1 of Agave tequilana. Taxonomy (NCBI): domain Eukaryota; kingdom Viridiplantae; phylum Streptophyta; class Magnoliopsida; order Asparagales; family Asparagaceae; genus Agave; species Agave tequilana. The sequence goes on along the minus strand of JAVJIF010016773.1, from coordinate 9,862 downwards.
GAAGCCTCTTCCGAAGACGCGAATGGAGTTTATATGCAATGAGTGGAGTTTATATGCAATAAGTTGGACATATATTCATGTATATGCTCCAACTTGACGGGGAGCGTTAGAAAAATAAATATTATATAAGTAAAATGTACTTTTTAAGTCTATTATAAAAATATTCAAGGGGAGAGAATTCATCTTTCTAATTCTCCAAAAACTCAGAATTTCACAATATATATGGTTTATGATTGATAACAGCAAAGTAAGGGAAGTACTCTGATAATTAAGCAAGTGTCTGTAGATTTTTAGGAGCCCTTTTTGCCGAGAACACTGAACAAATAGCTTAGATGCAACCATTTCCACTGGCTGCACATATAGCCCTGTTATTGATTTCAGAAGATCACATGTGCTGGAATTGGAAGCCTGCAATCATTACAAACAAGTCTGCAGTTAGGTGTACATGATCGGGGATTAAACCAGTTGATTTTCTATGTAGCTAGAAAGTCCAAACTGTTGCATTGAGTATATACTTGTAATGTTCAATCATAAGGGATACCGATTCTTGAAATTCATAGAAGACTGAAATAGGGCATGAAATATAAGCACGAAACATAGCCATGGAATGCCTGTAAAGTATGTACTTGAAGGATAACATGAAGTTCACATGTTTGATAGAAAAATCTCAAGAAATTGACCCAAATCAGGGGGTGAAATGGCCAAGGGACTACTTTTCAACATAGCCGATTGAATTGAATCCCACCATCTGCAATCGGAAGCTTAAAGGGGATTGACCTCTGTAAGGGGGACGTCACATACCCAATGGGTTCGTAGACCCTCTAAATGGCCAGAATACTTTGGTTAGGGGAAAAAAAAGGGAAGGGAAAAAGAGAGAGGTGTGGGGGGGGGGGGGGGGGGGGGGTTGGACTTAACTAAGTTGAAGATATATGTTAGAATCAAAAGCAATGGATATAATAATAAAATAAGAGAGGATTCCAATTTTTCGTGTATCTTGCAACTATACTCAGATCAATGTAATAGAAACATAAAAGTGATTGTGGATCATAGCATCATTTTCTATTAGGTGTATTATGTGTTAGTAATTCTCAACGGAAATTAAATTAACCATTACAGTAAATCAAAATGGCATATCTAGAAACTGTAACATATAAGGGCAGTTTAAATGTCTTTATCAGCAATGGAATATCAACTACATCCTTCTTTCTTAGATAAAGTAGGTTTGAAGCTTAATGAGAGCAATATGATACAGTTTCTTTTAGGTGTATTATGTGGTCAAAGTTGTAATAAGCCTGCAAGTAAAAAACTATGTTTTTAACACATCCTATAAATAACTTAAACTGATTCAGTTAGTGACTGAAGTTGGAAGAATGATGATAATTCCAACGTTTTAGATTACCACGACTTTAGAAGCATGTTTATTGCTTCTGGGGGCAGTTCACTATGATCCTTCTTTCTGCTTAAGTGAGTGGTTTTTCTCACCAAGTTTTTATTTTATTAATTATACAACATAAGTGCTCTTATTAAGAAGTAGATGTTTAATACAACTGAAAATCATCAAACTTGCTCTTGCCCATTATTATCATAATTGTACACTAGCAATAGCCTTATGCAATATAAAAGGGTTAAATTATCTAAAAGCATCATAATCATTTTCAGCTTTAACAAATACTTGTCCCCTTATTATGTTGTAGCAACTCCCAAAGACATTGAATCAGATGGCATCTATCTGCCTTCTATAGCAATACATTGTCACAAAAACCACAGATGAACCACCACCAGGTAACTTCCAGCTGCCATTTTCACCACCACCTTTTGGCAAACCACCTACAGTCTATATGTTTTAATTTCTTTCCTTTCTTCTTTTCATGCCTTTTCTTCTTTTCATGCCTTTTCTCCTTTTTCTTTCTTTCCTCCTCTTTTATCCCTCCTTTCTTTCTTCATTTTGGACTTGTGCAAGACTCACTTTACTGTCAATCGGTAGATTAATATGCTTCAAACTTTTGTTACTTGTGATTAAAGCCTTTCTAGAGTAATTTTGCATTATATCAATATTTCTATTTGAAGACATTGAGTTAATGCTGTTTAGAAGGTAGAAAAGGAGCTAATTCGACACACATGTAAGCCAAATACTAAGACTGACACTTACTTGGCCTCTCCCTTTTCCTGTCTTTTTGACCACTTTTTTCAATTTAAAAATATCTCTTATTTTCTATTTCAATAAAAAAAAACTTTACATTATGCAATGAAAAATCTTTACATTATGTAATGAAGTCAGAGCAAAGAACTGAACTCAATTATCTTAGACTGATTACTTTAGACAACTGGACTTAATCATTACATCATGCTCCTTCTGCAACTACATAGGACTTTTAGTTACTTGACGCTCAAAAACCAGAACTTAATCCTTACATCTAGTCCTTGATTTACTCAAACTAAATAAACAACATTTACGAGTGCAAATTAGAAAAATACAATTATTATTCCCATCAAGAACCTTCAATGTTATAATAATTAGACATGGACAAAATGCTTTGATGCATCTAAAAATTTCTAAAATGTCACTGAAAAGCATCCAATAAGCAAAAAACAGGTATACAAATATCCAGTTATTAACATTTCAAGCTTCATTAACATTAAATCTCAGCATAGACCAGTAACTATGGAAAGAATACTAAATAATAGAAGACTCTCAAAAGGCCAGATTTTAGCCCCTAACAAACAGATAGTAGCTCAGTATAACTCAAATACATCAGCAATTATTTTGCCAAAGTGCAATCATGACTAGATTTAAAATTTCTAGCCTTGATAAAGACTGAACAATATTGGCACATGGAAGATGTCCCGAAATTCAAGTTTGAGAATACCAACATAAAATACCTATTTACCGAATAGCCCATTTAACAACCAAACTAATCACAAAACTGAACTCTAGAAACACCCAATCAATAGAATGCCTCCTCCGTCGTTACCATTATATTGTGTTTTTTTAAAGAATAAAAGAAAATAAATATTCCAGTATATGAACCATACTGCAAGTTACCTACCTCAACTACAGTTGGGATAGATGTAATTTGGGGCAGAGGTTGTAGAGCCAACAACGAGAGAAATGCTTCAGTGTCAACTTCATACCTGATAGACAGACCATAATAATTAGGGGGGGCGGATTGAACTAATTCTCCCATAAGAAACCCAAGTGAGGCATTTGATAACAATTCAATAGGGGGGGAAGGGGAAGGGGCGGGGTTCAGTTATGTATGGATGACATTGTACAAATTATTAGGCCTTATGCACAGGTTAATTGCTCCTCGCAATGTTCCATGTTCTCAATAAACACATGATTTTCAATTTAAAATGGTTCTAACATAAAATGATCAGTAGAAAAATCATATGATCCATAAGTCAGAATTTAAATTATAGCACGAACCACAACTGCATTTTTTATTATTGTTATTTTCAATTTTATTCTTAATGTTATTATTATTGTTATTGTTACTATAATTGTTATTGTTGTTATTATTATGTGCAACTGGAAGCTTTAACAAATTGATATATGTCACAATCCTTTTATTGTGAAAGTGTATGTGAACTTCAACAACTAGCATTTGAGCATGCATGAACTGTAATCATACAAACCAAATATGAGTTTCAACAATTTTTAACATGGAGATGTACAAAAACAATTTATGAAGGCAATGAATTGAATGTAAACTGTTCTCTAATGATTGGTTGTTACCATATCTCATGGTACATCCAAGAAACACTCTCATAGACATCAGTGGGCAAAGGCTGTCAACATAGATCCTGTAACAAGTTTGCGTGTACCTCATACTGAAAATTCCAAGCACAGAAAACTGAATTTTCTCCTTTTCTAGTCTCTTTCTGCTCCTATCATAAATAAGTGATCACTCACTGTCTGTCTGTGAGGCTGTCATTCCCTAATAAATAAGAGGAGCAACCAAAAGTGGTTCTTATTTGTTTTCTACCGGTTCAATCCAGAAACCTCTATTCCCAACTTTGGGGGTTTGCTACATGAACCCTTTTGTCCATTTTCGCAAGGAATCGTTTTGTAGAGATTCAATAAAATCTGATCTTGCTGTCAGCTATCTAGCAGCTCCTTTAACCACATTATGGACTATGCCGCAAAGGACAAGAATTAAGCACATCAAGTTTTCTATCTACAGCATAAAGAACAACCAGACATATTACGAAGCAACAATAGATGGTCATTCCACATCAACATGTATGACAGTGTGACTACTTCACAATCTTTGTTTTTTCAACAGAACCTACACAACTTTTAGTTGAAGTAACTACTTTTCAGCGACCAAAATCATAACTATTTGAAAATAAAGTTACTGCCTTATTAGGTAACAGGCATGTTTGATGACAAAAAAGTGTGGATGACAGATCCCTGCAACAGTCATTGCTCTCTTTTTTTCTTTTTATTCTTTTTTTTCTTTTTCTTTTTTTTTTCTTTTGCATTTGACTGTATCAAGCAGCAGACGAAGCCTAATTCCCTAATCAAATTATTAGAAGTAAAAACTAGTTCTAGCACTTGATTACAGTATTATTTATCGCTGTTATTGGCTAAAATGGACATTTTTGAGTTTGCAAGAAAAAAAGGAATAAATAAAAAGCCAAAAGTTTTGAAGATAATCAAAATTATTATTGTTTTAATTTCTACAATCTTAACAATTTTCGGTTGAAGTAGATATTTTTCATCAAACAAACTGACTGCATTATTAAAGTTATTATACTTCCTCATTACATAGCAGGTATGCCAGATGGAATGGTGTGGCTGACAGATCTCTGGTCAAGATAATTTACCTATAACAGTCGTTAGTCTTTAATTTTATTAGTTTTTTCATTTAACTGTATTTAGCACCCAATATCAAGCCTACTTTCCTAATCAAATTACTTGATACAAAAATAATTCTAGCAATTTACTACAATTGTATTTTACTGGTTATTGGCTAAAATGGGCATTCTTAGTTTACAAGCAAAAGGGAATAGAGAGCAAAAGTTTTATAGACAATGAAATGCAAATTTGTGTTGATTTGTACAAATTAATATTATATTTTGATTTAACTATTAGTATAAAATATCTATAGTCCTTAATGCAAGAGATATAATAAAACCTCAAGAGTCAAAGGCAAATAGTCTGTTAAAAATGGAACATGTATCAAGGTAGGAAACTCCTGATTCAAGAAACATATCATGAATCATGAAAATGGCCTATGGTCCGTGTAGAAGAGATGTAACTCTTTAAAGTCAAAAGAATAGAACAACATGCTTCAAGTTAGGAAACTCAAGTTCAAGAGACTCATCATGAACCGTCTAGAACTAAATCGCAGGTTTAAAATGTCGCACCATGTGTATATATTTTTCACGGTTCCTCCCTAAAAAATGCTTGTTACGATTAATTCTTAAGTTCATGGGAACTATTATATGCTAGAAACTTTCCTAATGCATATCCGATGTGGAACTATACATCTTAACATAGGGTTTTACATATTTCCCTCGTTTAGGATATAACGTCCTAGTCATACTAACACTTCACCAGGCAATGTGAGATTCTGGAGGTGGCCCCCATGAATTCTGAAGGTGGCTCTCACGAATTCAAGAGGTGGCCCCACCACATCCCCGTGTGACGTGAAACTTTGCTCAGTGTAGCACTAAGTTTCACGTGGTACTTAGTTCACACACTTCCAGCTGAGGCTAGCTCTGATACCATTTGTCACGTCCCGTATATATATTTTCCACGATTCCTCCCTCAAAAATGCTAGCTACAATTAATTCTTGAGTTCATGAGAACTAGTATGCACTAGAAACCTTCCTAATGCATATCCGATGTGGGACGATTCGTCTTAACTTGAGGTATTACATCAATACATGCAAAACATTGCTTCCATGAAACAAATGCCCATTATCAAACAAATGGTTCAAAAAAAAAAATGGAATATCATAATAATCATCAAGACAACTTACTAGAATGTAAAACTAGGAAGTGAAAAAAAAAACTATCCCAAAACAAAAAACACAAAGTAAATAAACAGATTGGAACAACAGAAAAATCACCAGGACAACACCATAAAGCCATCAGTTTCTAACAAGAAACACATAGTCAGGGCAGGATTTGTGTCTCATCTATGAAAGACAAATGCAGAGCCAATTTTGCAAGCAATTTCTTTCATCACATTATCTACTATATATAATACAAACCCTTTGGGGGAGGTTGCAATTTGAGTACTTGTCTCATGTCTGTTAATTGCAACAGGTCTCATGTCTATTTCCCTAACACACATCCACAAATAAAACAGCCAAAAATTGGCTTAATATTAGAAATTAAGAACTGTAATCCATTCCCATATTATATATTAAAACTAGCTCATTAATTGTAATAATTAAGTAGACCCATGTCTTTAACAGCTCAAAGTTATGTCCATCCCTCATTTATTATGTCCATAGCAAAGATGTCAGTTAATCCAAGTTGAAGCAAGAGATTAAAGTCCATGATGGGGACATCTCTCCAGGATTGCGATTCTACACCAGGAGGCGTCGTCGCACTCTTCTAGTTTGGTTCGATTAGAGCTGGGGAATTCAAGCTACATTTCTTTTTCCCTTTTATTGTAATTTTATTTGGTTGTTTCTTTTAGTCCCATATCGGTTGTCATGGGATATCTCTGTTGATGTAGGCCTATTTAAGGCCAAGACTGGTATTGTCATTTTTAGTTTTAGAATGAATGAAAATTGCTTTTAAAGCTTTGTAGCATGTGTGCTTTGGGTGAGAAACTTTAGGGAGAGAAGCCCGCCTGATTCCCCATCATATTGATATCAGAGCTCAAATCCTGAATTCTTTCCAAAACAAATAAAAAAAATCCACAACAAACTTCCTCCTCCTAAAGATTAAAACCCTACTTTTTCTTCTCTCCTTTCTCAAAAGCCCGCCGCCATCACCCCCCTTTCTTATCACCCTCACCCACCCCGCACGACCTCTACAGTTTCGCCGACGACCTCTTCTTCTTCCTCATCGACAGTGAAGGTCACCCCGACCCCATCAGCGCCGAGATCTTCCTCCTGAACTCCCTTCGACGTAGACTTCTCCACCGACTTTGAGATCTCCAGTCGAAGTTCTGCTCGTCACTTCACCTCCGAGGGAGATAATCCTCCTCCTCCGACCCCTGCTGCCCAGATCCACCACGACAATGATCACACTATCCTTCGTCGTTGCCTCCACGATCTCTCCCTCTCCCTGATCGACGACGCCGACTGTTTCCTCAGTACTTCAGCAAGGATCCACACCCCCCAAAGCCCAACAAGTCAACAAGGAGATCCCCTACTCTCTGCTTCCTCGCGTCGTCCTCCATCAAGGTCAGATCGACGTACAGTCGCCACTACCATCGAGCAGCACCGACACACCTTCATCCATTGAGATCACCGCCCTGATTACACCACTGTCCGACCTCTCCAGCCAACCAAGATCTCCGATCGTCGAGGAGACCTTCGAACAGAGCTGACATTGACGAAGATCTCCAAGCAGAGCCTACGTCGATGCAGTGATCTCCGGATCTCCTCTCGAGATCTCCTTCCCTTCGCACCTTACTTTCTGTCATGAGTACTGAAGTGGTTGGTTTCGAGAAGATCAAAGATACTTATGTGTCATGTCCTGATTTTGAAAATAAATACACTGTCTTAAGGGATAGTTTGATTCATAAGATTATGGTTTTCTTCTACAAGACGGATATTTGTTCCACTCACGTTTATTGTGTATCCCTCGCACCTCACTAAGAGAATTTCTGATATGGGAATTACACGCTGGGGGTCTTGCTGGACACTTCGGGCGAAATAAAACAATCGAAGCTGTAGAACATCGTTTTTATTGGCTGAGTTTAAAAAGAGATATTGCAAGGCTTGTTAGTCAATGTCGTACATGTCAACTCGCCAAGCAACGAAAACAGAACACTGGTCTCTATACTCCCCTACTAGTTCCACACTGTTCTTGGCAAGATGTCAGTATGAATTTCGTGCTAGGTCTACCAAAAACAGCAAGAAAGCATGATTCCATACTTGTAGTTGTAGACCGTTTTTCCAAGATGGTTCACTTTTTGCCATGTTTCAAAACGTTGGATGCATCTCGGGTTGCTACAATCTACTTTGATGAAGTTGTTAGGCTCCATGGGCTACCCAAAACAATTGTCTCAGACAGGGATGTTAAATTCACGAGTTACTTTTGGAAAACCTTGTGGCATAAATGGGAACTAAACTTCAGTTTTCTACTGCCTTTCACCCACAAACTGATGGATAAACTGAAGTAGTTAATAGAAGTCTTGGTAATCTACTACGATATTTAGTGGGTGAAAATCTTAGAGCATGTGATCTTATTTTACCTACTGTTGAGTTGCATACAACAGTTCTGTCAATAGAGCCATAGAGATGAGTCCATTTGAGGTAGTGCATGGTTATCACCTAGGCAACCTATAAATTTAATTCCATGGCACCCCATCATACTAGGATGTCTGAGTCAGCTGCATCATTTGCATCGCACATTCATGACTTGCATAAGAAGATCAGCAATTAAATTCAGAAAAATAATGCAAACTATAAAGCTTATGCAGATTTGCACAGAAAAAGCACATGAGTTTAACATAGGAGACTACGTGATGGTTCGGATTCGACTGGAATGGTATCCTCCTGGTACCGTGAAGAATTGCATGCACGTAGTGCAGGACCATTCAAAATTTTGAAGAAAATTAATTTAAATGCATATGTAGTAGATCTCCCACCGGATTTTGGCATTAGTCCCTCTTTTAATATTGAAGATCTGATTGCTTATAAAGGGCCAAATTTTTCCCTGATAATCCTTTATTGGATGAGCCTTCCCATGAGCCAATTTCTGAGAGACCCTTGTTACCTCCTCTTCCCAAATATATCCCACCCATATGGCAGAACAGATTGATAAAATTATTGGTGATCAGATTGTCTCTACTAGAGATGGTGGTTACCACAGATTTTTGGTTCGTTGGAAAGGACTACCTGATTCTGATAATACTTAGGTTAATCAAGAAGAACTCCAAGTTGGACCCTGATCGTCTGGAGCATTATGAAAGCCAAGGAGGTTTACATTCGACAGAGTCAAGTTTTCCCCAACCCCGGAGGAATGATGGGGACATCTCTCAAGGATTGCGATTCTACACCAGAAGACGTCGCACTCTTCCAGTTTGGTTCGATTAGAGCTAGGGAATTCAAGCTACATTTCTTTTTCCCTTTTATTGTAATTTTTATTTGGTTGTTTCTTTTTATCCCATATCAGTTGTCATGAGATATCTCTGTTGATGTAGGCCTATTTAAGGCCAAGACTGGTATTGTTATTTTCAGTTTTGAAATGAATGAAAATTGCTTTTAAAGCTTTGTAGCCTGTGTGCTTTGGGTGAGAAACCCTAGGAAGAGAATCCTGCCTGGTTCCCCAATCAGTCCACCAAAAAAATATGTAAAAGAAGTTGTTCAACTAAAAAGTTGTACCACTCAATTATAATCAATGTCATGTTTCCAACACTTTGAGGAAGTATATTTAATAGATGCATATAATAACCTCACCTATATAGTTTTTCTATGAATCTCTCGGCACCAAAATATTATTTTGCTTGGACACTTACATCGCACGTGCCACACATCTAATTATGATAGGAACCACTTGAGAACGTAACAGTTATAATTCTAATATTATCATTTGTCTTCTCTCCTGAATTCTAATTCATGAATATGCAGCCCCTACTTGCTTGAGAAATAGATCATGCAGCATTCACATGTATACAGCTTGCATAAAGACTTTTACAAGATTATACTGACCGGTCATTTTTTG
>JAVJIF010016772.1:0-87681 GCA_038442645.1 Agave tequilana | reverse complement strand
CCCCCCCCCCCCCCCCCCCCCCCCCCCCCCCCCCCCCCCCCCCCCCCCCCCCCCCCCCCCCCCCCCCCCCCCCCCCCCCGTCGTCAAGTCAAAGCATATAAATAAAAACTTCAGATTCACCTATTAAAATCAATGGGCCGCCATCTATCAAAAGATAACACTAGAAGTACAATTTCAAAGCTAGTACAAGCAGCCAACTCAGAGAAACTTTAATCACATTCTGGATGCATACTTCATTCTGTTGTATTTTTTCAAAGAAAAAATACCAAATCTGCTTACAAGAAATAAAGGCAACTACCATTTATAACATGCAAGCTCCACCCATACCTTTAAGCAAAGCTCTCTTGAAAGGTCCAGGGCTCCAATCCCCTCACAAAAATAAAACCGCATAATAGCATACTAAAAATATTTGCCAATACTCCACACAATTTCGTGTCGATCGCAGTTCTTTAATCCATAAAATACAACATATCCCTCTAGGCCTTGGCTATCTCGCTAAAAATAAATATAATCATGAAAAGAGAACATTTGAAGTTTGGAGCGGAGAAGAGTAACAAAAGTAACCAACGTTAAGCAAGCTCTGGCATCAACAAGGATCCATCGGAGGGTGGACTAACAGGCTGCTGGAGGGTGGGGTTGACCGGGAACATCTCACATTGAGCTAGGTGCGCCATCAGTTGATCAATCAGTACCAGTGCTACCATTGCTTCCACCATTGGAACAGCTGCACCACCCGCAGATAAAAAAATTTGAACAAAAGGATCCAAGGTAGAAATTTTTATCAAACCTCTCACTGAAATCAAATATCGGGAAATGGGAACACTAACCTCTAGGGACCACACAGGGATCATGGCGACCCCTTGCTATAAGCTCAGTCTCATGTCCGTCCTGGTCACTGTATTCTGCTTCTTCTGCAAAAAGCATTTAATCAACAATCAAATGCAGTTTTAGTAAGTTTTCACAGTGAAACAACCATTTAAAACTTTTAAGAAATCTCGGTATTTTTGTCTGATCCCCTTCCTGCTATCTTGTTAGAGTGCTCGGCTCAGGTACAGCTACTAATTCTATTACTATTTTGTCAGGGCTATAAAAAAGAATTTAATGCGTACATATAACAAAAGGTATCTGACACATATCATGCTTTCAAAATTCAGTCGTGCATAGAGAAGGTCAACAGAACTGGCTCACCCCAATTGTAGAGGGTGGCTTAAAAGCTATTCTCATGTATATGGTTTCCCCATTAGATATTCTCCCTGTAAATACAAAAACAAATGATTGTAGGATTCTAAGAGAGAAGTGAAATAACCATAGAAGTCAATGAAATTAAACAAGCTATACAAACTCTTTCATCTAACCAAGTTTAACATGAAGTCCAGCAGGACAGTGCAAAGCTGACCTGTATACCGCCCGATCTGTTTGTCCTCGTTCGAATATTTCCATTTTCATCAGTGTAGAACCATCATTTGTTCACTCCCCATCAAAAAGGTACCTAGACATATTGGCATTAGCTAGTACGTGAGTGACGATGTTGCTTTTGGAACAATAAAACTCCTAACTGGAAATCTACCATCATTCAGCATCACTGAATCAAAATTGGCGACAATGCTTGTCCATTTTACCTGCAAATCCACTGCCAAATTCAAATCCCTTGGTTGCAGGAAGAGATAATACAGCTTTTGCCAAATCAGCTTCAAGCTTATCAAAGACTGGAGAACCAAGGCCCTAACACCATATAGCAACATGACAACTGTTCAATTGACTAATAGACAAAACTACACAAGAAATATCAGTGTTAATTCAAAAACAGGAAACATGCACATCAGATTCTTTAAGGTTTCAAATTATATGGCAAAAAAGGTGTACGTTTTGCAAACAAACTAAAGGACTCCAAAACATAGATCAAATATATAATGAGAATGTGATTCTCACCCGTGGAACATTTCTTGCAATGCAGGTCACGACACCACCAACAGAGTCTCCCCTTACACGAACATCATCAATGGCATCAATCATCATTTGAGCATACGCTGGATCCGGGCACCTTACTATATTACTCTCTATCTAGCAAATATCACAAAAACAATTGTTTATCCAAATTCCAAATATACAGACCAATGGCAATCCTTAGAGGATGTAAGCAGTTGCATACCTGATCATAGGTTACAGTCTCATTGTCCACCAATCCTTCAGGAAGTACAACCTTATGCACTTGAGATACATATGCCAAGATCTGAAAAATATAAAGAAATTACAACACAAATATATAGCATGTACTTGCGGGCTTCATATAAAAACAAACCAGAGAAACTGTTGTCCAAACTTCCTAAAATGAATTTCACTTGTTGGAAATTTTACATTTTTTCCATCTAAAAGGCTAAAGAAAGTTCCACTGTTGGCACGTTAAATATGTCTTGGCATTTTTTGATATTTTGTCCATCTAAAGCAACAGTACATCTCTCTAGACATTGAATCAATAGCAAAACATATCTAACATACAGAAAGCAAGAACACATGTTATTCACTTTTTCACCAAAATAGGAACATATTGGCATGAGACGAACCTAAATATTTCTCCGGGAAGTTGTATTCACACGGTTCTTTAACTCAAATTTTGAGAAACCCCTTGGATAAAACATGATATGATGGGCTTAAAACCCCTCGTTCAGCAAAGGGTTTTTACCTCCCCTTTGAAACAGAGCAAAAGACTTTGTTTGTGCGGGTGTTATATATATATATATATATATATATATATATATATATATATATATATATATATATATATATATATATATATAGAGAGAGAGAGAGAGAGAGAGAGAGAGAGAGGAGAGAGAGAGAGGGGGGGGGGGGGGAGACTTTTGTAGTTTCGGAAGGATTCGAGCCCTCGAATCCTTACCACCCAAATACCAACATCCAACATTCAAATACAAGATCCACTCCGTTGAAGTTGATCTAAATTATTTAAAGTAACTAAAAATAAAAAATCAAGTGTTTTGAATACTTTTTGCCCATTCATCAAGTGGTGCAAAATGGACGGCCGAAAATAGTGAGTTGGTTAGATCTATGTCTTTATACATACAAATTCTTGATTCGGCCATTTGATCATGATCTAAACATTTAAAACCCCAACAATCCAATTTTTGTTAGGTTTCAAATATTCTACACCTTTAAACTAACCAACTCATTATTTAGGCCGTCCATTTTTTCCTACTTGATATATGGGCAAAAAGTATTTAAAATGTTTATTTTTTTAGTTTATAGATACTTGAAATAATATAGATCTACTTCAACGGAGTGGACCTTGTATACGGATGATGTATGGTTGTATTTGAATGGGAAGGATTTGGGCTCGAATCCTTCCGGAACTACACAAGTCTCTCTCTCTCTCTCTCTCTCTCTCTCTCTCTCTCTCTCTCTATATAATATATAATATATATATATATATATATATATATATATATATATATATATTATATATATATATAGGAGAAAGTACTGGAAGTAGGTCTCCTTAGATTACAATCTAAGAAGGAGAACTAAAATACTACCATGGAGCATCTCTAAGGATGATCCACTCCATTCATTTTGATCTACATATCCTACAATGATTGTGTATAAAAATCATGCACTTTTAATACTTTTTACCCATACATCAAATGGTTACAAAATGAACGATTTTTCAACAATAGAACAAATGATACTGTTTGATCGATGGGTAAAAAAATTCAAACTGCATGATTTTTTATATATAAGAATTTTAGGACATGAAAATCATGATAAATGGAGTGGATCATTCATATGAATGATACATTATGAGTTTTAGGCTTGCTCCTTAGATTGTAATCGAGGGAGACCTACTAGGAGCACTTGATCCATATATATATATATATATATATATATATATATATATATATATATATATATATATATATATATATATAGGGGTACTGTACCTCAGCCAACGGCTGAGAGAGTTTCTCAGCCCGCGGTGACGTGGCTGGATATGTCACAGATCGGCCGCAGAGTGTAGGCGCCAAAAAACAAAAAAATCCCGCCTAAACATTCGTGAATCAAAATGACAAAAATACCCTTTTTAACTTCTAAACTGCCATAAACTCATCCAAAACAAAATTTACCTAAAATAATTTTCAGTTGAATATATCTACAGTTATAAAATTCGTAATTCTACTACATCGAAAATATAATAGAAAAAATTTGGATCAACATGATGTGAAATAAACAGAAACATTGAAAAGTAAAAAAGCATGTTTGAAACATAAAAAAATGATATCCTTCAGCACTCCGACGACAGAAGCTCTTTTTTCACATGCCTTCTGTAACAGAATTCTCACCGTTTTACAAATTTCGCGATCATAGTCGCACTCATAGTATAATAAAACTTTCAATCATTGCGACTATAGTCGCAGACTTAATACAAAATAACTTTCAATTTTAAATGACGACTGCGACACTATTCGCAGTCATAGTATAACAAAAACTTTTTTATATCAAGTATGCGACCATAGTCGCATTTCTTATTCACATAAAAAAAACAGACGAAAACATGTTATCGTACAGCACTGCGACCTCCTTCAGCATTGCGACCAAAGTCGCAATCTTATAAAAAGATTTTTTATAATTTTACAAGGTAGTTTAGCCATGCGACCCTGAGATCAGTTCGCGTATATCACATCTTATAAAAATACTATATTAATTACACTGAATTTAATGAAGTAATTAATAATCTATCTACCGTGATACAACAGTCTAGAAAAAAGAGATGCACTAATGTTAATCACGATAAAGAAAAGATGTGCACCATACGTAATCTAAAGATATAGACAAAACATTCTATAACAAGTTTATTTGTACTTCACGTAGTAAACCTCTAGAAAAAAGGAACTCTTCGGATTCTTCAGCCATAACTCTTCAATTAAATATTTAATTTTTTTTTACCAATTCTAACCATACTCAACCGTCACCTATAACAATATTATTACTATTCATGTTCTTTACATTATTGACCTTTATATAGTGCTTGTAACTAATATATTATCTCATATCTAAAAACTATATTTTTGCTCTTCCTTTTCAATTTGATTTCAAAAACTTTCAGAAAAACAATTCATTCTTGAATCATGTCTTCCCCATCTTCTTCCTCTGAACACTCAAAATTCAACTTCAATCAATCCCCCACCGGTTCTCTTTCTTCAGGGTATTCTAGTGAATCTGATACCAATCTGGACTTCACTCCTTTTGACTATCTCACTACATCAAATAATATTTTAACTAACCTCCTATTCATGAGGATGATGAAGTTTTCATGTGGGTTAGTGAGGAGGACATTATTCCTCTGCCACTTGACGGAGACATGCTTGATGAAAGCATGTCCTCTGATGCTATAGGCTCGCTTTCTCGCAACGGATCAGACGAAGAGCTTGATAGAGACGATCCATTCTGGGAGTTTATCGATGAACCAAAAAAACCTCAACAACAGGAAGATGATGAGGAAATAAGTGATGAACAGGAAGACCAGGAGAATGAAAACGACGAATCTGCTTATGATGGTGATAATGACGAGGATTAGGATTTCCTGATCTTCTGATATTCAACGTTATTTTGTTTTCTCTTAAAAGCTTTTAATGCTCTTTTTTTGTAAGGTCTCTTCTCACCATATTATGTTATAAATAAAATTTACTTCTATCTGTAAAATAATCTTTCACATTTTTAAAATACATATAAATTATACCGTATAGGTATTAATTCTGCATCTTATCTGCGATAATGATCGCAGTACTCATATAATAATTACATATGAAACTGCGACCACGGTCGCTGTCCAGTCATAAACAGTTTGATCGTTTTGCATTCAATAAAGTTATAAACAACTACCATGGTCGCAGTCCAAAAATAAATTATATAAACAAATAATACTGCGAACATCATCGCAAATCCTCTCAAATCAGTATATTTCACTGTATATCACAAATTAGAAAATTGCGACTGCTGTTCTTAAACACTGCGACCATAGTCGCAGTCCTACTTCGCATGCAATAAGTTACAGTGAAAATCAAACATATAAAACCGTACGTAAACTGCGACTATAGTATCAGTCCTTAGAACCGTTATTACATTTAACTTAACAAAAAAAATCATCCAAAAAAATGTTCTCGTTAGTACTGCGACCATAGTCGCAGTCCTTGATCGCATGCTATATGTAAAAACCAATTAATAATTCATAGGCGGATCAGACAACAGTCACAATGAAGAACAAAAATATATAAAAAAAATACGTAAACTGCGATAATACTATCAGTTATTAATCACCGTTATTACATTTAACCAAACAAAAAAAACGTTCACGACTTGCTCTCGTTAAGCACTGCGATCATAGTCGCAGTCCTTGTCCGAATTCAATATGTAAAAAAATAATAATAATTTATACATTACATGCGAAAAAAAAAGTAAACTGCGACTATATTAAAAAATCATTAAATTTCAAATCAGATAACAAAAAAAATAATAAAGAAGCATTCAAATTAGTTTCGTGATTGATAAAAAAATAATGTTGGCAGTTTGGTCGCAGTTAAAAAAAAATAATTGTGACAAAAATTGAGTAACGTCAGAATATATAAAAATATAATAAACTATACAGATCCACTGTCTTTTACCACAGGGGTGTTTAGTAATTTCAACTATTTCGATAGGCGGGGCGTCCTTTCTAGTGTGGCTAATAATGTGCCACGTCACCGCAGGCTGAGAGGGTCTCTCAGCCGTCGGCTGATATACATTTTTCTCATATATATATACACACACGTGTAGTGTATACACACGTGTGTATACACACGTGCATACACATGTACACACACGTGTGCACACACGTGTGTACACACGTGTATATATATACGTGTATATATATACGTATATATATACCTATATAGATATATGTATATATATAGGGGTTACTGTACCTCAACCGACAGCTGAGAGAGTTCTCAGCCGGCATGACGTGGCTTCATATTAGCCGCAGAGAAGTCAAAAATTTAGGTGGTAAAAGAAGACCCTCAACCACTTGCCGTTGCCCAATGACTAAAATACCCTCAATTTCACTTTTAACCTGACTCCAACTGTTCTCCACTAAAAAAATTACAGATCTGAAAATTTTAAGTTTTTTCAAACAAAAAAATTACAGATCTTGATTACTAAATTTTAGAAAAAAAAATTATTTTAAAAGAATGCAACCATGGTTACATTAATGTTCAAGTTTTTTTTTTAAAGATGTTTTAATCACAATAAAAATCTATTACTGCGACTTAAAACAGTTTATTTTATTTTATTTTTTGTCTTCTGAAACTGCAATCGAAGTCGCAGTTTCTGAAAAGAAAAATTTTGGATTTAAATTTTTTAATATCATTTTCACTTTTTAGATTTATTTTTATTTTATATTGCGTTTGGTCGCAGTGTTACAGCCTTTTTTTATTTTTTCGATTAGGATCACAGTATTTTTTCGATCTTGCTAAGCTAGATAGGATACTGCGACCGTGGTCGCAGTCTTATGAAATAAGAGTCGCAGTCAATTGAAGCAATGACAATAATCTCGTAAGCTAATTAATTAAGATGATTAGAAGATTGCGACTTCGGTCGCAGTCTTATGTAACAGCAGTCTCTTTGAGAATGTTTTGTTTGATAACAATGCGACCTTGGTCATAATAATTTTTATTAAATAATCTAAATAAAATACTGCGACCATTGTCGCATTCTTATGAAACAAGAGACATAGTCAATTGAAGCAGTGAATAAGGTCTCAAAAGTTAAGTAATTAAGATGGTTAGAAGACTGCGACCGAAGATGGTTAGAAGACTGTGACCGAAGACTGCGACATTGGTCGCAGTCTTATGTAATAGCAGTCTTTTTGAAAAGTTTTGTTTGATAACACTGCGACCTGGTCGCAATCTATGTAATAGCAGTCTTTTTGAAAAGTTTTGTTTGATAACACTGCGACCTTGGTTGCAGTATTTATAACTTATTTTTCTAAGGTCGCAGTCTTTTTAATTGGACTGCGACTTTTGGTCGCATTCATAATAATAAATTGTCAGATAAAATTAAATTCTGTGATCATAGTCGTAGTATGAAATTTCATCTTTAAACCATTTGTTTTACAAGACAGCGACCAAGATCTGACAGCGTGAGGAGACACAGAGAGAGAGACATATAAAAGGGAAGAAAAATAATAATAAAGAATATAAAACTAATACATCATTCCAAGAAAAGACAAATGATAGGGGCTTTTAGTAATTTCAATTATTTTCAAAAGCGGGACTTCATTTTAGTTTGTCGAATTATGTGACTCATAATGCGCCACGTCACCGCAGGCTGAGAGGGACTCTCAACTATCGGCTGATATACATATTTCTGATATATATATATATATTATATATATATATATATATATATATATATATATATAGAGAGAGAGAGAGAGAGAGAGAGAAACTGGGGTTTGGGGGGGGGCATAGTGTGGTACCATACACATTATATGCATTTTTATAACTGCCAAGAGAAAGCTGGTTGCTAAGATGGCATGTTACAACAGAAAAAAGGGCAAAATGAGCTACATAGATTAGCACGCGAGTATATGCATGGTCTCACTTCTGTTCCAGACTTCATCTTCAGAATCTTCTTTGCAACAGCACCGGCAGCTACTCTTCCGATGGTTTCCCTTGCAGATGATCTTCCACCTCCCTGCATTATTATTTTAAAATCCGTAAAAACAAACAATTCGACATACTTCAGCATTGTAAGACTTAATACTTCATGTGAAACAGAATGCTCTGCAATTCTGCACATTCCTACAAGTACTACAGTAAGAAGAATTATAACCTAAACGACTGCACAAGGACTTCCAATGAGAACAATTTGTTGACAAATAAAAGACCATACCTGTACTGATCTCAAACCATATTTAAAATCATATGTTGCATCTGCATGAGAAGGCCTATATGCTTTTGACATCTCACTATAATCCTGTAAAGATTTATCATGGATAGGACAATCCCGAATTAGAAGAATAAAGACAAATACAACCATCAATAAAAATTTGGGTGAAAGCTACCAATCATGCTCAAAACAAAGACAGCATAAATGAACAAAGATACAAATATAATTCAATAGAAAAAGGAGGATGCGTGAGATCCAAAAATGTGTGGACGCAATAAAAGAATGATTCATGAAGCATTCTGAAACAACAGGACCTTTTAGCTGGATGGTATGCCTGCCATTTCAACATATTGCATGCGAAACCCACATGCCAAAAGTCCAAGTTATGATTTAATTCATACCAAACCAAAATATAAACCGATTTACATGAAAAAATAACCAAGTCGATCTGTCTACCACGTGCCTCCATAAGGAAAAAAAACAGGTATAGTATATAAAAACTAGCGCACCGAACATGCAAATTTGCCATGCAAGAAAAAAATGTATATACTCTGCAAGAATTGTCAGGTCACATGCATGTCTGTATATGCCTAAAAGAAAATAAGTGAACAGAGGAGATCACCTCAGAAGATAGGATGGAGAAAAAGGGATTCACATAGCCAAAGCCAAAAATTTGTCATTTAATGTGTGGTGTTGTTGCACTTGCACAAGAAAAATATGATCTAACAATACCGATAATGTTCAAAACCTGATCGAATAGACTCATCGAAGAACTGAGTATTCAGTACACACTTTTACTGATCTCATACTGTTCTGACAATAGAATATAGAAAGAGTTGAAAATATTGTAAAATCTTACTAAATTATAAACCAAAACTTGATTCCCGAAGATGGAAGATGCAGAGTTTTCAGGTACTCACATGTCCTCTTTGATCTGTGTTTGGTACAAAGACATGGATAGGAGTTCCTGTAGTCATTCCTGCAGTGGATAGTGGAATATGAATCAACTGTTTTATACATGATGCCAAATCATGCTTATTGTGGTAATGCCAACCTCCTGATACTAAAATGCATAATTCCTAATTATTAGAAAGGAATATCTGACCTTCAGAAATTCCGGAAAGAATTTGGCATGTATCAGTCTCCTTCCTTGGAGTAGTTATTCTGCTCTGGCCTGGCCTCCTGGGTTAGGAAAAGGATTAAAAAAACAAGCAATGAGAATATGGAACAGAAAACTTGAAAGGACGGCATCTAAAAGCATATAAGCCATTTTGGGAGGCAGTCAGCACAAAGACAAATATACATTTAGTATTTTACCTTCTATCAAGTTCCACTTGCATATCAGCTGCAGACAGGGCACTCTAGGTGGGCAGCCACTGATGGTACAGCCCACACCACCTCCATGTGATTCCCGTAAGTTGCTACTTGAAAATGATTTCCAAATACATTCCCAGTGGCCTGAACCTCTGTTTATTTAAAAAGCACAAATGATAAACTACTGAGAACAACATTAATGCTTAAGATTTCTTGAAGATTTATATAATATATAATAAAAAATATCAAAAATTAAAGAAATTTATAAATAATGAAACTCTATGAAAGTTAAAAGGCAAAATCATATGCATGGAACAAGAATTAGAGAATTTCTCATTTTGATGAACCTGCAATTGAACACAATGTCATAAGAACAATACTGATAAGGACCACTTCTGCCCCTCTTAAAAAGTGCAACTTCAGTGAAGGATAGCATTTTAACAGCCATGAAAAATAAAGAACCGGAAAGAGCTTAGAAGGTTTGTAGAGTAAATTTTGCTAGGACATATATATACAAAACACAAAAAAGATATAAAGAGAGACTCAAGTCATGTGACTGAGTGGACTGCACTCATCCAGCATATCCACAAAGAAGTCCCCATCATCGAGAGTCGCGAGAAGAGGATGAAGTTTAACAGTTCGGCCTTCTTTGGATTTTGATAGTTTAGTACCCTTGGGTACTAGTTTGGAGGAGGTGGTCCCATGGCATTGGAGCGGATTGATGACTTCACAGCCCTTCTTCTTGGTAAGCAGCTTGATTAGGATGACAAGTATTATGGCATGGCTTAGAGAAGTACTCTAGGCTTTAGCGAGAGTGGTTTTTTTCCGTTCCACAGCCTCAGCATAGGATATTAAACTGGTTGCCAATGAGCCTCTTCAAGAATGCTACAGCCACAATAGTGGAGAGAAGTGTTTGGGGGCCTCAGACAAGAGGGCCTCTTTTACAGCCCTATCCTTTGACTCGATACTCTCTTGCGCCGAAGGATACTCTAACTCCATAGCAAGCCCACCAGAATTGGAGGCAGGAGCTTGAATAAATAGGCCTAAATGCTCGAGTCCAACACTGTCGGAAATATAGGTTTCTTCATTGAGCCCAAAGGCCAAAATGAATTCTGGCTTGCCAGAATGGGAAAGCAGGGTAGACATATTTGCACTTGCGAGAGATAGTACTCAACCCTTCTAGAGAGGACGAGGAGCAACTTAGGATGTTGGTCTTGACCAAGTCAACTCCTTATCTGTTGGTGAAGTCGGCACCGATCTACAGTTCTAGCTATGTCTCCAAGACTTTGATCAAGGCTATGTGGCACTCACACTCTCGTCATGAAGCCGTGTTGTGTCAGACAACACCTGTCTAAAACACATGTCAAACAAACCTGTCTTGTGTAATTTTATGAATTTGTCACGTTAACGTGTCGTTTTCATGTTGATATCTAGGTTCAAGAACTCGATTTTGGTTTCTTTTGTTAAAGGTTTTACCAATTTCATTAGTTTCGACAAGTTTCATTAGTTCTGACAATTTCCTTTTAAGTTTATGTTTCGGGTTTAGTGCTATATAAACACACAGACATTTTTTATTGTTTGCATATCTAGTGTGCAAGAAGCATTCCATATGATTATGTAGGCTGAGCAGGTGTTATTTCAAGAGATGTGAACTTCTGATGCTCAACTAGTTAACCAAAGATTAATCTAAATTAATATGAATACTGTCGATTTAAAGTTAAATTAAGATTATAATCAGAATTATTGTTATCTAATTATGACAAATTAGGAATTTTGGATGGCTTTAGAAGTTAAAGGGAGATAAAACTATTAATTAGAAACAATACATTTTCTCTCTTATTTCCCGCTGTTTTTGAAATTTTTTTTCAAGTTTTGGCATGTTTCATCCAAAACTTGCCAAAACAGTCTGAAACGTAGCAATACTGAATGTGTGCTGGCCAAAACTTAGTGAAACCGAAATTTTCTCTCAGTTTTGGATGGAACTGACAAAAATTGAAATGAAACAGCCAAAACTGAGACCAAATCGGTGAAACCTCAAACTTTGGTTGATATGGTTGTGTCAATGCAGCATAGGATCAATTAATGTTTAAAATAATGATAACGTAATACAACGTTTTTCTTTTGTTATATTAACATAGTTTATAACGTAACACATAACGTAGGTGACGCGATTTAATATTTATTTATAAAAATAAATATATATACTGTATTTAAGAATTTTTATAAATAGAAAATAATTTTAAAAAATTTAAAATATATATCAAAATAATATATAACACATTTAGCAAGTCTCACAACAATGTTTAGCAAGTATCACAATAATTTTTAACATTCACAAGTTATAATTCATAATTTCATCTACACAAACAACAATATAATCCGCATATTTCATAATTTTAGCCATGCTATTCAATTTATACAAAGATTCATAATTTAGTCTACAATAATTCATAATTCAATTATAATTTTTTAGTCATGCTATTCATTATAATTCATAATTCAATATGCAACATACTATTCAATTATATCCCCCGTGTCCTTCACTCTCTCTGATAGTTTACCCCCTTATCTCTCTCTGCTCTCTCCCCCTATCACTCTCTCTACTCTCTCTCCCCCCTCCCGATCTCTCTCGACTTTCTCTCCCGACCTTTCTCTGCTCTCTCTCCCGGGAAGCAGAGAGAGATCAGGAGAGGGAAAGAGAGCAAAGAGAGATTGGGAAGGAGAGAGAGATCGGGGGGGAGACTGGAGAGAGAGGGAGAGAAGAGAGAGATTGGGGGGGAGCTTACATGTGCATGGAGATGGAGAACTACCGCTTGGAAATGACACTGGTGAGAATCACCACGTCAGATAACCACCAGAGGTAGTTCTTCTTTTGTTGTAAATCAGAGAGGCATGTCTTCTTTTTCTTCTCGGCGCCGAACGAGGAGACGATGACGACGATGTTGCAGAGAAGACGACGAACGAGCAAATCTGGGGGGATTTTTTTTGTCATAGACCGGGAGAATATAGGGGGGTTATAAAAAGTCGACTTGCACTATAATGTAAGTTACGGTGTGTTACGTTAATAAAGTAACGTAACGTTAGTTACGAGCAAAATAACTATAGTTATTAAACATTGTGTTTTTTAGACCGTTACATAACGATTGGCTGACGTTACGTTATACAACGAGTTCTAACGCGTTTTTTAAAACACTAGGATCAATGGAATGGGAGTTCCTTTGTCATCATTAGCCTCATGAGGGAAGGTTGGCTTCTCCAAACATCTCGATGTTAACCCCACATGAGATCAATGGAGATGCGATCTCCCACAAGAGTGGGGGAGGAGAAACTGTAGTTGGAAGATCATTAATCATCGTGGCCATGTCAACAATAGAAGAGATGCATGTTATCATATTTGAACACCTACCAGAAGGGCTCCATGCTAGATTCAACCACAACAATGTCAATTCCTCGAATGAGAGACTTTTGGAGATCAGTTCAACTGCAACAAAAGAAAATGATCTTTGGAAACATTCAGTCACCTTATCAACTGGACGAGTCAATTGGCTCTCGAGATGGAGTTCAAATGTGATGCAGGAAGAGAAGCAAGACAAACAGCAGGCCAAAAAGGCTTGACCTGTCGACATCCCTTCTTTTGACTATGGACATGCTTTTACCGAGAATTGAGAATTTACACTCCTGTCGACAGGGTCCTTCACCTGTCAATAGCCCCATAGCGTATCAGGTGTCGGAGTTTGTTTAGGATTCTGTTTTGGGTCCAAAACAGATTCTGATTTGATTTCTCTTTCCTTATTTTGAATTGTAAATTTAGATTACCTAGATAAATTAGGACTCTTTTAATTCTTTTTATTTTCTTTTAGAAATATGTTATAGTTTCCAATAAAAGTAATACTCTTTTGTAAGCCTATAAATAGGCCTTTATATTCTTATTTTGTAAAGATCTTTTATCGAATTTTGATTATTAAACTTTGAGATTTCCTCCAAATTGCTCGTGAATTCGAGTTGCTTATCTTAACTTGTGGATTCAAGTGACAATATTTGTGAATTTGAATACTTTTCTACCTGAAAGTTCTTTAGGGTTTGTGGGCGCTAGAACGAGATCTAGCTAGCATCGTTTGTCTTCCCTGCTTCCCACGTCAAGTGGTATCAAAGCTACGACTACTTTCCAATGATGGCAGGAGATGGTGATGGATTGCAAGACCTTTTCCCTAGGATGAGCACTGCTGCAAAGAGGGGCAACACCTTCATAAGGATGTCTCTCAAGGTTGATGATCGAAGTCTGACAGATGGTACGTACCGAAGCGGACATGATCGTCAATCTTATCAACCACCACCACATCGACCACCACCTCATCATTCACCACCAAGGTATAATTTACAACATCCTCAATTTACTGAATTTTTTACGAGGAAGAATCACCCATCTATCAGTACAATGATTATGAAAAGATAGAATTGTCCATGAGAGGTGACTGAGACTCGCTAATCCTAACCTAATAGGAGAAGCGAGTTTCCTAAACCTAATAAGAGGAACATGTTTTCTAATTCTATTCATGACCAAAAAGGGGGATATTCAAATCTTGATGAGTTTTCTAATTCTATTCATTCTTTGATGGGAGTCATGGTGTTGAGTCAACCTTACTTTGAATAGAGAAAGTTGATAAGTTGTTCGACATGAAGTATATTCCATGAAAAATCATGTCGAGTTTGTGGCTCATAAACGTAAAGGAAGGACATCGACATAGTGGGATTGATTTCAAAACATGCGTATGTACCAATGCAAGCCACTTATAAGAACATGGAGACGGATGAAAGGACTCTTACAAGCCCGCAACTTTGCTTTGGAGGAAGAAGAGATAAGGAATCGATCCCGATCGTTCACGAGATATTATTGGTCGAACAAGACAGCGGAGCCACATTAGCAACCACTAGTTGAAGAGCATTCAACCAAGAGATTCATCAAACCTTCAAACGGCTACCAGCCAAGCACAATCTCTCGATGAAGTCATGAAGCCTATACCACCTATTCCTAATTCAAAGGAAGAGAAGCCACAACTTATGCCCATACACAATCAAGGTGAGCTCTTCATGGAGCCAAAGGAAATAAAGCAAGGCGTTGTTTTAGAAGAAGTTTCTACAACCGCTGAAATTTTCGAGAAGGTCGACAAATCACAAGAGGAGTGCAAAGGAGTTGGGATTAACAAGTTTGAAGTATTACCATCCATGAAAGATAATCATCATCATGGTACAATTATTTTTTCATGATTTCAAAGATCCTTTCCTGCAGAAGGAGAATGCTTAAGATGACAATTCTAAATTCTTCGAGTTCATATCATCTACTATCAGCACGTGGGTGCAAAGTGTTCCCAAGGTATGTCAAATTCCATCTCCAATCGTACTTTGGAAGATCTTGGAATCAAGCCAATGAATTATGGGAGCATGATGTATGCGTATGGTTGAATGATAGAAGAGCACCAACTAATTGTCATTGATTATCATCTGAGTCGAGATGATTACATTGAAGATTCAATGACGCAACACTACATGGAGTTTAATGAAGGCGAATCAAGATTTGGGATCACACTTTTCCCAAAGCAAAGTTTACATACAACATGGATCATGGTTCAACGAGATTTCCTCCTACGCTAGAGGGAATAGATTTTGTGAGAAATCTAATAAGTATAAGACATCAGTTGATAAGAAGAGGCGAGAGAAACTTTTCGAGAAAGAAGATATGATGATAGTATATTTGAGAAGAGAAAGAATATCAACTTAAGAGTCCCTACCAAGCAACTATAACCTGATAGAAACTCGAGGACAAGTTCTTTTGAAGAGGGAAGGACTGATAAAGGAAGAGAAGCAAGATAAACAACAGGCAAAAAAGACTTGACCTGTCGACAGCTCTTCTTTGAACTATCGACAGGTTTTTACCAAGAATTAAAAATTTACAGTCCTGTCGACATAGTCTTTCACCTGTCGACAACCCTATTGCGTATCAGGTATCTGAGTTTCTTTAGAATTCTATTTTGGATCCAAAACAGATTCTGGTTCGATTTCTCTTTTCTTATTTTGAATTGTAAATTTAGATTACTTAGATAGATTAGGACTCTTTTAATTCTTTTTGTTTTCTTTTATAAACAGGTTATAGTTTTCAAGCAGGAGTAACTCTTTTGTAAGCCTATAAATAAGCCCTCATATTTATTTTGTAAGGATCTTTTATCGAATTTTGATTAACATACTTCGAGTTTTCCTCCAAATTACTTGTGAATTCGAGTTGCTTATCTTAGCTCGTGGATTCGAGTGACAGTATTTGTGGATTCAAGTACTTTTCTACCTGAAAGTTCTTCAGGGTTCGTAAGCGTTAGAACGAAATCTAACCAACATCGTTCGTCTTCCCCGCTTCCCGCATCAAAATGTGGAACATAGCTGATGATATGTTGGATTACCATGATTACATGGTAGCTTTTAACAGAGCATCAAGAGAGGGATAGAACGAGGGACCCATACTTGTAAAGCAGTCTGCATTATTGACAACTAGGACCTTTAATGCAGATGTGATCATAATCCTCATGTGAAGTAAAACAAAATACGATAAATTGCAGAAAGACACCATGCACAATTAATCATGTAGCACTAATAACCCATAAACTAGGTTATTAGCAGAAATACCCCCGAGTTAATGGTGTTTAATTTTTTCTGTTTTGCCCTTTTCTTTTCTCTCTTTCTCCTCATCTTCTTCCCTCTTTTACTCCTCCTGACATACTTCTACAAAACCCGTCTCTTAAATCAAATCTAGATCATCTTTTTTTCTCATCCCTCTCCTCTCCTTTTTTTTTCACTACTCTCTTTCCCCTCATCTCCATCTTCTCTTTTTCACTCCTTCAGCTCTTTTTTTAAAACCTCATCTTTTAAATAAAACTCGATCTCCTTCAAATCAAACTCCCTCTCCCTCTTCAAAATATAGACTCAAACCCAGAATTAATACACCC
This sequence comes from Agave tequilana, assembly GCA_038442645.1. NCBI lineage: Eukaryota > Viridiplantae > Streptophyta > Magnoliopsida > Asparagales > Asparagaceae > Agave > Agave tequilana. The sequence continues at coordinate 70,441 of JAVJIF010016772.1, read as the reverse complement.
TTCGTTTCTACTCTGCAAAATTCAAACTCAAACCCGAATCTTTTCTTGTAGGATTGTCGAGGCGAGAACGTGATGAGGATGATGAACAAAATTGTTGGGAGAACACTAGACCGAGACATGATAGCTAGCTAGGAGCTTTGCGATGCTTATTCAGACGAGTACATTTATCGCCGACAAGTTTGAAGCCCACTCGATGATGAACAAAATTGTTGGGAGAACACTAGACCGAGACATGATAGCTAGCTAGGAGCTTTGCGATGCTTATTCAGACGAGTACATTTATCGCCGACAAGTTTGAAGCCCACTCATTAGAGTGGGCTTCAAACTTGTCGGCGATAAATGTACTCGTCTGAATAAGCATCGCAAAGCTCCTAGCTAGCTATCATGTCTCGGTCTAGTGTTCTCCCAACAATTTTGTTCATCATCCTCATCACGTTCTCGCCTCGACAATCCCAATCTTTACCAAGCGCTCTCACCTGCTTGTAGCTTGAGTCTGGATGTGATGCTTGAGCAGGCAAGGGCGGAACTGTGAAATCTTTTATTTGTACTGTGAAAGAATCAAGGATGCATGCTTGTAGTTGGCTTCATGTTTTCTAATTTTATACTCTTAGTTTATCTAACTTCTTTTTAGGTTATGGCATTAGGTATAGTTTTCGTTTCTTATTATTCAATGCAACTGCTTTCTCTATTTTGTATGCTTTCGATTTTGTATTATTCAAAAAGAAACAATATGAAATCTTTTATTTCATTGTGGTTACTGGTTCTTGGTTTTGTGTAAAGGTTTTGAGGAAGAGATCAATTGTATGCAACGAAGGCCTAAACTCAAAAAAGAAAAATTAAAAAAAAAAAGAAAAAAAAGGATGAGAGAGAGAGAGGTGTTCAAGAAAAGAGAGGAAAAGAGGAGAAAAAGAGAGAGAAGGGTAAATATGGAAATATAAAATAATTTTTCACCCCAATCGCTAAATGAGGGGGTGTTTCTGCTAATAACCTAGTTAGGAGTTATTAACGCTACATGATCAATACTACAGGGGTACTTTCTGCAATTTACCCAACAAAATATAAAAAAGCCATGAATGAGAGGAATGATTTTCCTATTAGATTGTGGTAACCATCGGGCAACAAGGCCATTGTGGCTGTTAACGGAGAAGTGAGCAAGGGATGGTGCCCAAGGGATAGCACCTAGGCTTTCTGCCGTCATCGACCAATTCACAGAGGATGATGACTAAACATGGATAAGCTTGACATAGGGATATCTCAATAGTAAAGAAAGAAAGAGTTGTTAGAGTAGAGGATTCATAAGAACAAACCTGTAGAAGTTTGGTGAGGGATAATGGCAGCGACGTTCCTATGGGGTGGAGGGTCTGGAAGGCAGTAAAAGGAAAGTGGGAAACCCCTTGAGCCACCTCCAAAGAGAGGCCAAGGGACATGAGAGGAAGTCATTGGAAGATTTGAAAAAGTAACAGCATCAAGAACCTTAAATTCAATCTAAAAAAGCCAACATGAAGAAAAGAAAAAAGACAATGAGCCTATTCTGGACATTCCCATATTGTATCATCGTATTAAAAAATAAACACAACTATGGGGTGACAATATTAGGCATTTTAAAATCGCAGCACATGGTGTAAAGTTTAAACATAATAGGCTTCAACGTATAGACGGATAAAACGCATATATTAGTTGGGGGAGAGAATCATAATTTATCAAAGAGAAGAAAGCACCAAAATCACTTTTTTGGAGGGACCACTGTCTTTTTTTTCGTCCTTTTACCCTTTATTTTCTTTTGAAGCTGTTAATACAAACTCCAAACATAAAATGCTAAGGCAAATCACAGTACATAAGCTTACATCGACTTCCAATAAAGAACTTGGCTACAAATAAAATAGATAAAATTACATTCAGTTAATGCATATGTTATAAACAAAAGTTAAGAAAAAAAAGTTGAAGAGACAGTCAATTACATAATAAATTGATGAGTATGCAAGTGCAGGGTCCTTAAAGCACATAGGCCTTGACTGGTAACAAGAGTTGGCTAGAGTAAACAACTAACTCTTGCCAAACAACAAATTTTAGTAAGAGTTATGGGGTTTAGTTTAAGGGGCAAACTTGGTGTTTTTGAAAAAAAAAAAAATTTATGCATTTTGTCCCCTACTTTTGGGGGCAAATGCTCAACTCTACACCAACATTGAGTTGGTGTAAGAGTAAGGAATTAACTCTTTTGGAGTTAATCCTTTAACCCGTAACCCCTAACTCTTCTAGCCAAACAAGGCCATAACATGATTGAGAATCAACTACTAGAAATCTGCATATCCGAGTGCATTGTGGCGTGGCCTAGTGCACCAATTGTTTATTCAAGAAATGTTCTTCATATCCCAGGCTCAGTTAAAACTCAATTCCCTGCATCATGAGTTCTGAAAGTAACTTGTTAGAATATAAATATAATACCCTTGACCCTCACTACAATTTTCGAGTTTTGGTGTAGTAGTGGGGCTTTAATACGGTATCAAAGCAATCCAGGTTCAATTCCCAATGGGCGGACATCTAAAAAGTGGATTTAGGTGTGTGTGTGTGTTGGGGGGGGGGGGGGGGGGGAGTACCGTGATCGGGGCGGAACGAACACTCTAAAATGTGTGTTTATGAAATCAGTATAAAAGCTTGTATGTGTGCTAATGTTCCCTCGATACTTCCGTTATAGCATTGGCTCAACGGGTCGAATCCACAGAGACGAGAGGCAATAGAAGCATTAACAATTTTTATTCACGTCGGTTGTTAATAAGCCTTCTTTGTTAAAAGAATGATAAAAAGTAAAAAAAAAAAAAGAAATATTGAGGTGATAGGTGAGGATGGTGATGAAAGCGATGTGAAAATAAAAGAGAAGTGGTTTTGAAAACTAAAAGAAGATGAAACAAAGATGAACTAAGAGGATGGTAAAACAACGATAGAAAAAATGATAAAAGATTTTAGAATTGATTTTTAAAACAAGATAAAGAAAAACTCATGACTACTAACTACTAATTGCTCCACTAACCATGCTAACATCTTAGTGATAGTTGTCTCACATGGATCCTTGGCCATCACTAATCCTTGGCTTCAAGAGACGATACAGAGCATGACCCATAAGATTGTTCTTCTACATTCAAACAACACATCCATACCACATAACAAATTGCAAGCTACTATTAAATCATCAAAACCGGTTAGAGGTGAGCATGAAATAAAGTTAGCATTTGCAAGTTAGCAAGTTAGTGGGTTAGGGGTTAGAAATGTTAGAATACTAGAATCCATCATCATGAGCTATCAATGGCTCTTGCAAGAGCAAGGCCTTGTAGAGGCTATTAGATTCATGTGGATTATCAAATAAGTGGTTAGATGCAGTGTTGTCAAGGCGCAAGGCGCAGTGCGAGGTGCAAAGAGTCTAATGTGTGCGAGGCGCAAAGCGCAAGCGAGGCGATGCGCCTCAATGCAGTGAGGCGCTACTGTTTTTTATTATTATTAGTTTGAATTAATATAAAAATAAAAGTAAAATCATGTTATCATAATATACACAACAAAAAAATAATAAATCAACAATTAAAATATTAATAAAACAAGAACAATGTGCGCACCTGTATAGTTGCCTCATGATTTACACCTACATAAAGGTCAATTTAATAACATAATGCATAATAACAAATTATCAATAAGTAAAAAAACACAAGTCACAGTCACAGACTCACAAATCATAAGAGATAATAAGACACAAAAATAAAACACAAGATACTAATTACTAAACAAGTTCACAAGATATGAGTCATATGACATCTAAGACAAACATGTTAGAATAACAATACAACAACACCAACACAAGTGTCTAAAGTTTGGAATCTAAATTCTAAACTTCAAAATTAAAAAACAAAAATGGAAATGACATTAAAGTTTGACTATTCATCATCATCTTCATCCCCCAAATCAAACTCTTCTTCCTCCTCCCCATAAGACCCATAATCTATTTGAGCATTCTCTTCCTCACTCTCATCCTCAGAGTCAAATTCTTCCTCTTCTGGCTCTAGCTCTCTCTTTCTCGAAGATGAAGCACCAACACCACTAACTGGACGTCTTGACATGGACTTAAACCCACTTCCTGAAGTTGATCTTGTATTAACAATAGGGTCCTCAGCTCCCATAGCCTCAGAAATAACACCCCAAGTAAGGTCATCATCCTCATGCACCAAATCATTCTCTGCATTGTTTCCTTCACCAAATTTTCCAAGCAGCCATTCATTGCTCTCATCAATGTCATTAAGCATAATAGGATCAATTACATCTCTACAATCATATCGCTCCTTCAAAGCTTGATTGTATTTGCAGTAAACCAAGTCTTTGAGCCTCCCATGCTCCAATTTATTCCTCTTCTTGCTATGGATCTGCAATTTTTATGGATTGAAATAAATGTTATTAAGCAGCCTCAGAAATAACACCCCAAATAACTTTAGTATTTTCCTTCTAGTTTAGTATTTACCTGCTCAAATGCACTCCAATTCCTCTCACAAGCAGAGGAACTACATGTAAGACTGAGAATCTTTATGGCAAGTCTTTGCAAGTCTGGAGTGGATGCGCCATAAGATTCCCACCAATCAGCTATCATATGTGGAGAAATAAGACATAATAATAGGAAATTAGAAACCAACACATATATTTTTTTATAAGTCATATTTTTTAAAGCTAACTAAAAGATTAAAATTGACGTGTTTTTTTACCTGGAGATTTCTTCTTTCGGTTTCTAATAGCAATATCAAAACCAAAAAGACCACCAGCATTTTTATAAATACTAATTTGTCGGTCAATCTTATCTTGATCCTCTTCGGGCACCATTTTTTGAATGACCTTATAAAGACCAGTCATAACCTCTTCATCCCCTGAAATATTAGTGTGATCATAAAAAAACTCCGGATTGAAATAGTATCCAGCGGCATGTAGCGGACGGTGTAGCTGAACCTCCCATCTTCGATCAATAATATCAAAACATCTTTATACTTTGACTCATCCTCAAAAGCCGCCATAATAGCCTCTTGGCTCTATTTACAGCCTCATATATGTATCCCATTGCGGGCTTCTTCTCACTATCTACAAGCCTCAACACTCGAACTAAGGGAGCTGTTAGCTTGAGAACATATGTAACATTGTTCCAAAAAGAGTTCATTCCAACAATTTTCTCCACGGCTTTTCCCTTTTGCTCTTTGGCCCATCTACTTTCCTTCCACTGAGTTGAGATGAACATTTTCCTCAACTTCACCTTGTGAGTATGTAAACTTGACAATGTCAGGAATGATATGGCAAAGCGAGTAACAGCTGGCCTTAAAAGCTCTCTTTTCCCCGTCTTCTGTCTCATTAAGTTCAAAACCCAACCATGAGAATAGATGTAGCCTGTTACCTCCATGGCTCGGCTTAATGTCATCTTCACAATTGGTAGCTTCCCGATATCTTTAAGCATTAGATTAATGCAATGAGCCGCACAAGGTGTCCAAAACATGTGAGGATACTTCACCTCTAAGTAGGAACCTGAAAACAACATTTTACAATTCATTCAATAAAAGAATGAAGTTTTGCAAGTGCCAAAAATAACTTTCAAAATTCAAATATTGATCTTTACCTGCTAGCTTAAGGCTAGAAGCATCGTCCGTGACAACTTGGATGATATTCTGAGCCCCGATCTCTTGCACCTTCTTATCCAATATTTCAAACATTTTCTCACCAGTTTTGATCTCATCGGAAGCATCAATTGATTCAATAAACCATGATCCAAGAGGACAATTCACCAAGAAATTGATAAGAGTCCGATCCTTCCTGTCACTCCAACCGTCGGACATTAGAGAACACCCTCTAGATTCCCACATTTTCTTATGTGGTTCCATTAATCCCTTGGTGTATTTCACCTCTTTCTTAAGAAGAGGCACCCGCAATTGGTGGTAAGATGGAGGTGGCAAGTGTGGCCCAAATTGTCCTACCGATTTCAACATTATTTTAAAAGATTTTAATTTAGCTGCATTAAAAGCAATACCTGCTTGATACCAAAAACGAGCAATATCTTGCCACACCCTAGCAACTGCATCTTTGTCAAGGCTCTCTTTGATATTTGTTTGCCTTAACTTTCTTCTCCTTTCATCTTTTTCCACTTCTAGTGCGGGTCAAAAGCATAATATGCATCCATAGGCCCTCTCCTCTTACTCAAAGCACCACCAATACTACCGGAACGCATGTTGCTTCCCATTGATGATACCGATGTACTTGTTGCTTGGCCTTTTCCTTTTCCTAATGATGCTTGTCGGCCCTGAATTTCATGTTGCCCCTCTTCCTCATCAATTTCTAGCATATCTTCCCCATCATCGAAGTCCGGCACATGTTCTTCTAAATTTGCTTGTCGCTTAATACTCGCTTGCTTCTCTTCATATGCTTTCAATTCTTCTTTCACATCATCAGGGACTCTATTACAAAGAGTGATGTTCTTGCGCCTCCTTGAAGTGCCAATTAGATGTTCTTTGGCCCTTGTAATCCCACCGGTCGATATCTTGCCACAAAAAGGACATTTATGTTTAAGTGTATCAGGAGGGTTGATCAAAATGGTGTGCTTCCATGTTGGATCCTTCTTCTTACTAATGCCTTCGTTCGTATTCATGTTTGTCAAATATCTTCAAAGTTCAACCTACATGACAGTCATGGCTACACATCATAATATCTCATATAGTCATATACAATAAATGATAAATCACATTACGTCATTACCAATACCATCGTAACAATCCAAATCTATATCTCAATCAAAGTAATTTAAGTAAATGCAAGATATGAAATCAAACCCAGAATAGTAATAGTGTAAATGTATTATGTATTATGTAATACAAGCACAATATGACAATACAAATTCAATCAATTAATCACATAAGAAATTTTTTATTTTATGATGTCTTTTATAAAATTGCATACATTTTATTGTTAAGCCTATCATTTTTATGAATTTTATATTCTAATATAGTCTAATTCTTTTTGCAGGCTCACAATCAAATTAAGAGGAAACAGAGCTTGAAGGCAAAAAAATAATTTGCAAAATTTGTAATCAGAAGTTGTAATGAAATTATTAAATTTGTAAATTTTGGTGATATAGTATAAGTGTATAACAGATTAACAGTATCTCTCACTTACAACAAGTTAACTGCAGTCGTCCCCGATGTCTGCAATGTCAGGAATCCAGATGCGTGATGCGTCCAATGATTTTCTTTCCTGTAAAAAATTAAATCGAAAAATTAATCACAAAAAAAAAATAAAGAGACGGTAACAGAGAGAGACAGAGACAGGGAGAAAGAGAGACGGAGACAGAGTGAATCAGTGAGAAGAGTGAGAAGAGAAACTGAGAAAGAAGAGAAAGAAAGAGAAATCAAGAGAGCCAGAAGAGAAGAACAGAGTAAGAAAGAAGGAGAAAAGAGACAGTGAGGGCGACAGAGACAGAGAAAGAGAGGGACACAGAGAAAGAGAGGGGGAGTCTAACAACACTCATCCGAAGCAGCAATAGGCAGCAAAACAGAGCAGCAACATCAACAGAGCAGAGCAGGACATGAAATAAGCCTCTGCTGCTCTGCAGGGTCTCGGACAGTGATGTCAGAGGCGCAAGAGGCCGGTGAGGGTGTTGAGATGCGAAGATACTATCACAGAAGTGTGGTGAGGGTGTTGGGATGTAGAGAAGGTGCTGACGAAGCTTTGTAGAGTCAGGGGATGGTCGACGATGCTTGATGAAGGCAGGGGAAGAGTCGACGAACCTTTGAAGGGACAATTGATGGCATGTGAGAAGTTTTGAAGGCAGGGACGGGTTGTTGAGGCTTGTCGAGGGTTGAGGAAGCAAAGAAAAGAGGGACAGAGAGATGGCTCCGTCGCTCCGAGAGAAAGAAAGAAAGAGGGGCAGAGAAAGAAAGAGCCAGAGAAATGGAGCCAGGAGAAGAGGAGGTGGAAAGAGAGAAGAAAGGGATGGACAGAGAACCTGGACGGCGGTGTCGCGGCGGCGTCGCGGCGGCGTCACGGCAGTGCGAGGCTGAGAGAAGATCGTCGGGTGCCCTAGACGAACGCAGGTGAGTTTTTTTTCTCCCTTTTTTCATCCTTTTCCTTTTTTTTTGTTTTTATCCGATATAAGTGGGCCGGGTCTACCCGCTTAAATGCGGGTTCTGGCCCGACCCTCCAGGAGAACCGGAGCGCTGCGAGGCGCGCGCCTCGCGCCTCGCGTGAAGCGCGCGTGAGGCGAGGTCGGGTGCGCGCCTTCCCTCGACCGTGCGCCTGGCCGCCGCGACGGGGCGCTGGGCTGCGCTTCGCTGCGCCTTGCGCCTCAAGCGCGCGCCTCGTTGCGCCTCTGACATCACTGGTTAGATGGTTAGTGGTTAGTAGTTAGATTGTCATGAGAAGAAGAAATTAGCTAAACATCATGTAGAAGATGAAGAAGATTACATTGGAGAAGAAAGGAGACACCTTTACATAGATTGTCACCATCTATTACATCAATATCTCTCTATCACTCTCTGAATCAACTCAGCCCAACTACAAGATCTAAAAATAAAATGAAAATACAAAATAAAAGAGAAAGAAAATCCTAATCTACAACAAAAGAGAGAAAACCTAGCCTAAAATCTAAATCTTCTCTCGTTTTGGCCAATCCCTGCCCTTTTTATAGGCAAAAGTGGGTACCAGAAGACAAGACGGGGCCACGCGTCGAAGATCAACGCGTGGCCCCACCAGATTGTCGCGGAAACCAGGGAGTTAAATCCCTGGTTTTGGCAAGAAACATCTCCGGGCTTCGAGGACCTTCTTGGTATATTCGGTTTCGGGTATATTCGTTCGGATCTTCGTCTGACGTGCGCAAAGGTCTAGGTTCAATGCATCTTCTAGAAGTTCCCTTACTTCGCCTCCAAGAAATCCGGATTTAATTACCCAAAAATGAGTTTAATTAAGCTCTTATTACTTCTTTGCCCTTAATCTTTTGATTTATCTGCAAGAGAGACCAAAACACGATTTAGACCGACAATTTATTCATAAATCGGTAGGGAATGCGATATAATAATGCACATTTGTAGACTAATCACACCCCTACACTAATCTTTTGCTCATCCGAGCAAAACAAGAAAAGAAAACTATACTACAAATGTTATTACACCACTTTCGCAGGTGACGCGATTGCACTGAGCGTGTACAACAAGCCGTTAAACCTCTAGGTTTCCCCTAGAGGAGAAGTTTTATCTCCTGAGGGTTTTTAGCGGATTGCACTCACAAAATCCATAAAAAAGAAGACAAATGTTAGTATTTTGAAAACACATTTTGAAAGAGACAAGTTTACGAATTATTTTTGCAAAAATATAAGTGATCTAAGGTCATAAGTCCACCAAAAATTATTCTTCCTTAAGCTTAGTCTATATACAAGATCTTGTCTTAAATAAAGGTAAGAATTCAAATTGGATTGAATATTTTATCCTTCATGAAACCTAGATAATATGCACTTTGTAATAGTGAAGATTTCTGAGATTTCAACTCTAACCATCAAGCCATTTATTATTTATATATATATATATTTCTTTTTCTTCTTTTTTCTTCCCTTAGTTTTCTTAGGCTTTCTAGTTTCCCGGGTAGTGAGCCTTTAACCGATGACTCCCAGACCAGACGGTTTTAGGACACCAGATGAGAAAATATCCCTCGGGTTTAAGGACTCGAGAAAACAAGGTCACAAAACTAAGGAAGATTATTTGTTTCTTTTGACCACCGTCAGGCGTGAATAATCATGCTTCTTGAGGCATAATTATCCAGCTTAATAAGTGACTCATTTATATATCTTTTTTTTTGCTTTATGGCATTTTAGGTCTTTGTTTCCATCTCAAAAATGTGTAAATGTGAAGTGCATACTATCTAAGGCAAAAAATTCAAGATAAAATTATCTCCCCAATTTATCTTACTTAGCATATAATTTTAAACAAGATCTATTATTTCGACTAGGTTTAAGATATCATAATTAAGGCTTTCTTAATTTCTAAGATCATCTTAATTTTCTTTAAAATAGATCAAAACTTTGTCTCTTATTTTAAAAAGTTTTTTAAAAGAAAGAAAAAATCCTATACAAAAGGGAAGATTTCTAAAAATATCCTAAAAGAAGTGTAAAAGAAAGAAAATCTAAAAACTCTACGTTAGAAAACCCTCCCCCACACTTATCTCATGCATTGTCCTCAATGCATCGTGATGTATGTATGCATGAAATAAATAGAGAGGGAAGAAAAAATCAGCTCAAGGTGGTAGTTTCGGTGGTGATCTGATTGGTCCACGAAATGCGGCCCAATCCAATATGCATGAAATCCGGAGAAACGCACCAGAGACCTCTATAATATAACCCACTAGAATGATGTATATATGTATGATTTTTATTAAGAGTTTAACTCTATCTAATTTCTAAATTTCAAAATAATTTCAGAGTCAAATTTATCAAGACCCTTGTCCCAGAATGGAATGATTGATTTAGACTCAGGAAGTACAGGAATTAATACCGACTCAGGAAAAAGACTTTAAGTCAAGTAAAGGTTCGAGAGTCGAGATTGGTTCAGGAAGTGGGTCCAAATCAAGAAGATGAAACTCAAGTCAACATTCATTTCCCCATGATGGAATGTGACTTTCTAAGGTTAGTGATTTCAGCTCAAGAATGATAGGTGTAGGAACCAAAACTGACTCTAAAATATTACTCAAGTTGGGTAACAAAACAGGAGTCAATATTGATTTAAGAATTTAAACTGGATCACAAATCTGAGAATCTAGGTCACATTCCTCATTGAGTTCAATTCCATAAAAACGAGAACTTGCCAATTTATCAATTGGACTTTCAAAAGTATGAAATTGGTCAAGTTCAATATGATGATCATAAAAGATTGGTGATTCAATTTCACAATGGACTGGCACAGGATCCAATGTTGACTCAGGAAAAAGCCTGAAATCAGATAAAAATACCGCAGTCAATATTGAATCAGGAAGTGAAATTGAATTACCAAGTTGAGGTTCAGGATCATATTCATGCTCAAGTTCAATCTCAGAAAAGGGATAACTAGCTAACATGTCAATATGGTTTTCAAGAATTTGATGTTGGTCAAGTTCAATTAGATGTTCTGAAATTGAATCTTGATTTTCAAAACAACAAGAGTCCTGATTCAAATCAATAGAGTTAGAGATACATGAATTGGCCAAAGGTTGATAAGAAAGAGATTCCTCATTTCTATAAATGTTGACCAATTGACTTAATTGTTGTTCTAACCTATTGATAGATTGTGTAGAAGATTTTTGAAATTGTAGCGCGGACTCTTGCAAGATTTATATACTCTTTTCTAGATGTGATGTATCTTCAAGTGGTTGTTCTAGAAAAGCAGTGTACGGATCTTGGTTTTGAAAATTTTGTGAAGAATGTGAGTCCAAATGTTTTGAGATTGTGGCTCGGACTCACGCAAGAGTTCTTTACTCGTTTCCAGGGCAGATGGTTGTTCATTATGAGAAGGTGAAACTGAGTAAGACTCTTGAAAATATTGTGAAATTAGAAAGGTCATCATTTTCTGAAGTTGTCGCTCGGCCTCTTGTAGATTGGCTTCTATACTCTTTTCTAACTCAGATTTTTTTCAATTGGTGGTTCTAGAAAAAGAGTATAGGAAGCGAAATCAGGGAATGAATATTGTGAGATTTGTGGACAAGGTGGATATGGTGGACAAGGAGGTTGAAAATTTAACTCGGGGGAGGTGAATCCCCATTGACTCTGTGAAGAGTTAAAATTATTTTGAAAATTATAGTCATAAGATTGTGGGTATGGATTGTATTGATTCGGATAAGTCCAACCTGATGTATTTAGTTGGTGCATATTGTAAAAGGCCGGGTTGAAATTATCTGAATTAAATAGAGTTGGTGTGAAATATGGATTCATATTCGGATTGAAAGAATTGTTATTGTTGAATTTCATTTCACAAACAATCACAAACGAAAAAGAAAAAGCAAACAACAAACAAAAAGAAAAGAAAAAAAATCAAAACCAAGCCTATAGTAGGGTTGACCTAGACCTAGACGACTCCTAACTGGTCGATTACCCGGGGGAGGTTGTTGTATGAATCCGATCACAAGCTAATCAGCCAGGTAGGGGCAAAATACAGTGGGAGGTATCCGTGTGTAAGCAACGGGCCTTAATTACGCCAAACCACGGTATCTTCGAGGCGTAACCTCTTAATCCCCAACCTTAAATACCGATTTCACAAGAGTAAGATTCAAAACAAGTTCCACCCTAGGTCAATCTCTTAATGAGTCTGAGATGTCCCTAGGGGCCAACGTCTATCAATTTTATTAGGGCTTGGGTTGTGTGAGTGGGGAGGGGTTTTTGGGCTAAGGAAGGGTGATGAAATTCCCACCTTATCTTGTATGGGTTTTGCCCTTAATTTCAATTCGTGCAAGCGTGCAATATTGTAACGCCCCGATCCTGGCGGATACGGAGACGTCACTGCAACGTATATACGTAGGTCCGAACTACCCTCCCGTATATACGCTAAGCATCAGTACAGGCAAGAATCAGAGTACGGAAGTAAGTGGTGCATTATACATTCCAACACATGAGTACAATTACAAAGTTATCACCAGAGGTGATCCAATATTACATAAATATTACATCACCAGAATGGCGCAATTGCGAGATTACAAAGAGAAGTGCAAGTATGAGCAGTACACAGGCACTCACGAGTTTATAAAAGGAAAACTCGAGAGGCATACAGGGGGCCTGGAAGGATAGAACTCCGATCGGTCTGCTGGAGATCCACGCTTCAGCTGCGCCACTCTGATCAGCAACAGGTAGAGTCCGCACGCTCCAAGCTCCATGACCTGGACATGAGAATCCAGGGGAGTCAGATGAAACTCCCCAGGCGAGTGGTGATACGAAAGCCAAGTGGCGAGCAGGGGTAAGCATATGTAAAGCGATAAACCAAATAAAGCCGAGGACGAGCGAATCTGATCGTATGGTTTCAGATCACGGCTCCATAAGACTAGTACGTCGAAGGAATAATCCAAACAAGGAAACCCTCATCTATATACCCTTATCTTATGTCACCATAATCTAAGCACATACAACCAAACTGCACTCCGGGCATGACAGGAGGCAGGTGGATACAAGGAATAGAGTAGAGCATGAGCAGTAAATATAATAGTACTCATAAAACCGGAAATCCGATATAAAATCCAGGACAAGCAAATATAGCACGGTATACCACAGATCCAAGGCTGGCGTCTTTTATTATTATTACTCGTCTTACCCTGATATCTAGCTATGTGAGCTAGCGTCCCAGCACACATAGATCCATATCCGAGTAAAGCAAGATTGTTATTGGAAACCAGCGGGGGTATCAACGAACTATGTTTACAGTGGGTCCCGTACATACCCGGGACCACGGCCCAGGATGTTCCGCTGCTTGGTGACGGAACCTGCCGCAAGGCTAACAGGAGGGTCTTATTGTATGCCCTTATCAGGATTCAGGAGGAGGGAGCCAGCACTCCCCTCGGTCGCCTGGAGGCCCCCAGGTCAGACCGGAACATGAGTTGCACAACATTCCTAAAAGCCACTGTAAACACGAACACATATTGATATCCGCATGTTTTCCCCGACCCAATGCAAGTTGTTCCTTTTACGATTTGTTAGGTTAATTATCAATTTACGGGAATAACAGGAGCAGGACATGATCAGGAATTCAGGAGTTCAGGTCACTGTATGTAATACAGGATAACAGGTCACTGATCATGATACAGGATATCAGGTCACTGTACATAGTACAGGATAACAAGACAGGGTTCCCGTAAATGTGATAATCACAGGTCAAGTATATCATGCTGGGTGCCAAGTGATAGCATGACAGGGGATTGATATTAGACAGGTAACCAGTCATGCCAAGAGATTGATATAAGGTCAGTGGCAAATCATGTCATAACAAGGGGTCTTGCCAAATAGTAGCATGTCTGAGGTCAGGTGATAACACATCAGTTGACAGGTGATATGCATGTGTTAAAAGTAATATGAAAACGACAAGTAGTATAGACAGGTGCCAGGCATGAAGTAATGGCATGGGGTAGAATAGTAGCTGAGCACAAACAAAGTGGAGCGGAGCAAGCTGGAAGTACAGACAGCAAACAGTATTTATCACTGGAGCGTCTGGCGAGGTTACCGGAACGACTCGACTGAAGTACGAGCAGTAAATCCGGCAGCAACTCGCCTAGACGAATCTAGTGGTAAAGCGCTGAACGCTGATCATGATAACCAGGCGAAGCCTAACAAGCTGGGGGCACAAGTAGCGAACAGAGTTTAGACACTAATGCGTTCTACGAGGTTACCGGGACACTCGGATCAAGATACGAGTGGAGAATCCGGCAGCAACTCGCCTAAACGAATTTAGTGAATAAAGCACTGGGCGCTAAGCATGCTCACCAGGCGGAGCTGAGAAACCTGACGATCCCAATCACGCCTCTTTCGAGACAGTGAGGGACCGGAGGCTGAAGGGTCCAGAAGCCAAGTATGGTATAAGGCAGTACAATACATCACAGGCATGGTATATGTACAAGAAGGAAACTTCCCTAGTACAAGCATTCGTCACAGAGCAATACATATCCAGAGATTGGCACTCGGCCATACACAGATACAGGGACTCAGCCCAATACAAAATACATGGAGACATGAAGTAAAATACATATCAACCCGACAAGGCGGGGAAACCCAAGAGGAGGCGAGAGCGAGAACACTCGCCTAAATCACCGGAAAGCCGAAAGTCTGGAATCCATGGAACTCGCGCACGCGCCATAAATATAATATAAATGTATGAGGAGAGAGAAAGTGAAGAGGAGAGAGGAAGAGTGAGCAGCCTAGAGAGAGAAAGGGACACAGGGAGACGCGGGTTCTGGAAGGTGAGACGCGAGGAACGCAGACGCAGAAAAGAAGGCAGACGCGGGAAAGAAGGCAGACGCAGAAAAGAAGGCAGACGCGGGAAAGAAGGCAGACGCAGAAAAGAAGGCAGACGCGGGAAAGAAGGCAGACGCAGAAAAGAAGGCAGACGCGGGAAAGAAGACAGACGCAGAAAAGAAGGCAGACGCGGGAAAGAAGACAGACGCAGAAAAGAAGGCAGACGCGGGAAAGAAGGCAGACGCAGAAAAGAAGGCAGACGCGGGAAAGAAAGCAGACGCAGAAAAGAAGGCAGACGCGGGAAAGAAGGCAGACGCAGAAAAGAAGGCAGACGCGGGAAAGAAGGCAGACGCAGAAAAGAAGGCAGACGCGGGAAAGAAGGCAGACGCAGAAAAGAAGGCAGACGCGGGAAAGAAGGCAGACGCAGAAAAGAAGGCAGACGCGGGAAAGAAGGCAGACGCAGAAAAGAAGGCAGACGCGGGAAAGAAGGCAGACGCAGAAAAGAAGGCAGACGCGGGAAAGAAGGCAGACGCAGAAAAGAAGGCAGACGCAGAAAAGAAGGCAGACGGAGAACAAAACTGACTTTTGAAGGTTGAGTTTGTTAACAAATATGAAATAATATCCAAGTCTTGGCGAGTAGAATTACTCGCCCAAGATGATCCTTGCTGCGTCCAGCAAAGGGAAGTTCGGCCCCAATCCAAAAGGAAGGTACCGGCCCTTTGCGTCACGCCAACGGAGAAGAACGCGGCCCCAAACCAAAAGGTGAGGCCGGTCTTCACAAGAGATGAAATTAGATGGTGCAAGTCTAGTTCAAGTGGTCAAAATGAGATTTTGCAAACGGTGTTACGGGGAGCGACGAGTCGGATAGGATGAAAGAGCTCGCCGAGGAGGTGAAGAGGGTATACTTGGTGGTGGCTACGGTGGAGCATATGGTGGTGGAGAGGGTGGAGAAGTTTTGGTGGAGAAGATGGGTTCATGGTGTTTCATGGTGGAAAAGAGGAAGAAGAAGGTGGCATGGTGGTGTTTGTTGTGGTTAAAATGAAGGAGGTGGTGGTGGAGAAAGAAGTGAAGAAGTTGGTGGTGTTGGTGGTAGAAATGGTGGGGGAAAATGGAAGGTGAAGGTGATGGGGAAGTGGCCGGCCAAGGCAAAGCCATGGCTGCCAAAAGCTCTCTGTTGGCTGCTAAAAGAAGGAGGAGAGAAATAATCAAAGAGAGAGAGAGTGGGGTATTATATAATGGTAAGGAAAAGAATATAATAAGGTTGCACTTCAAATCAAAAGGACACACCAAAAAGAGCTTGCGTTTCACAATCCAAAACGCAGCCCACAACCTTGCGTTTAGGCCAAATTAGCCTAACGCGGGAATAAATGCGGCGTTTCAAGGGAGAAGCAAGGTGGCGTTTCACAAAAGGACAAAAAGGCATGGTGCTTGATGGGAGTTGGTGGCAGTACATTAAATGAAGTGTGGGGAGAAGTGAAGAGAAGATCTTTGCATTAAATGCAAGATCTAAGGATGGTGAAGCCGGCGTTTGAGGAAGGAAAAAATGGAAAAAGACAAATTGGAATATCAAAGCAAAATCCCGGTATCTGGGAAAACACCAAAAGCTCCGGAAAACCTCAAAAATAAAGTAATCCAGAAAGCTTCCCAAAAATTCTCAAAAATAATAAATATTATAAAATGATTTTTGGTGAAATCAGTTTTCAGAAATTCAATGCCATGTTCAAATTAAAAATCCTGAAGTCCACCGTCAATCTCGGTCTACACCGGGTTGGCCGGATTTTGATAAATTCTGAAAAATCTCAGAAAATGCATTAAAGAAGAAAATATGATTTTAAGAAGTAAAGTGAAAACGGATTTTAGAAATTCAATCCTGATCGTAAACTAAAAATCCTGGAATCAACCAGCGATACTGGCCGATACCGAATCCGGTGGAATTTTCATAAATTCATAAAATTCTCAAAAAAGGTATTTAGATAGGAAATGTGATTTTAAGAAATAATGTCTAAAGGCACTTCTCGAAATTCCAAACCGTTTGTAAATTAAAAATCCGGGAATCGGTCAACGAAATTGGCCGACACCGGTTTTGAAGATTTTCAACTTAATTCATGAAAATTCCAGAAAATAGTTGAAAACGATGTTCAAAACTGAAATTGGTCAAATCGGAATAGTAAAAAGACCAAATCGAGTAATACTCTAGGATCGGGCCCTCGGTTCAGACTAGGGCTGACTCCGAGTCCACGAATCCAAATCCAAGACAAAACAATCATGTAAGGAATTCATAATACAGAATAAATACAGAAAACAAATCGAAAAATACGATCGAAAATCTGAATACGCAACTAAGTACGTATTCCAGGAACGGGGTGTTACAATCCACCCACCTTACAAAAAATTGCGTCCTCGCAATTTCGTTAAGGGGTGAAATGAACACAAAAGGATAGGAATGACGATTATGCCAATCAAGATATAAATAACTATGAGTTGATCTCCCAGATCGACTGAACGGCTATTTCAAGACTGAGGCATCTCTGTACTTCTGCCGTATATATACATCCCCTGACGGTGCCATACTGATCTGATGTCTGCTCATAAGGGAATGCTGACAGAACTTCAAAAGACTAATCCATCCTGAATAATATAGAGTGAGCTGACTTGGAGAGTTAATCAATAATACTTCAATCAGGCTGTGAACCAAAACTGATGAGATCCATAGAAATCCGTAGTGCTGAAATCCATAATATAATACAAAACCCTGCATGGCATGATGTTGTCCTTGATAAAGAGTCTGCAATAGAATTTCTGATGTGCTGCACACATACTAATTCCCGAGAATAGACCAGAATACCTAAGGTAAAGAAAACTCTGATAATATTGAGCATGAATCAAGAAGACCAATAATTAAGTATTTCTGTATACTGGGCCTTACTAACTTTAAAAGACATAGCCAAGAATATAGAATAACCATGGAGAATTCCGAACACTGACTTCTGACTGATAACCTGATTGCAGATGAAACATGTAGAAGATATCTTACTCCTGCAAGAGTGGTCGAAGGGATCATTGACAAGGATCATGGTGATAGCTCAATTACAGTGACAAAACTCTGTTCAGCGGATCCCTGAAGGCACGCTGGGCAGAAGAAATCCGAGAAATGGCTAGAGTGCTAAGCACTGAAGGGACCAGCCACGAATGAAACCAAGCCTAGATGAGGTCATCGCGTAACACAGCTCAGGTGTTAAGCATTAGGGTGCGGCGAAGCTAACGCTCTGCGAGGCTCGCATATGGCGAAGCTCACTCGGCGAAGCCAACGCGTAACACAACGCTAAATGCTAAGCACCAGGGTGCAGCGAAACTCACACCCGGTTAGGTTCACGGATGACTAGAACACGACCCTCGCTTGGCGAGGCTAGCGGAGTTCTTAGTTCATCAAATTCATAAAAACTGCCAGAAGTCCTGATTCTGAAATGCTGTTCTATACTGACACTCCTCGTGTAATGGTACAATCTCCCTGATTATATAAGCGAAAACTACTCCGCTTGATGTACTAGTCTCCCGTGATGTATCCATAAATACAAGAATATAATGCAAGGCCGAAGATCTGCCCAATATAAGATAGTGTGATGCACCAGAGTCGAGGAACGCCAGAACATAATGAGAGCAAATCACATCTGCCCTGCTGTTACCTTACTAGTCTACGCATATCTTAAGTTGGCATAAAGATCATAAAAATCAGAATAGCAAAAATAAAAGAAGTAGGAATCATGAAATAGGGAGAGAGATAGGACGGACTAGGATTGATGGTGATAGGGCAATGAAGAGGGTATGATATAGAGAAGTTACCAACTCCCGGACATGCAAAAAAATGGGGATAAATAGTTACGGTCAGTACTGGGTTCCCCCTTCAGATATTGAGCATCCCTTCCTGTCCTTACCCCATTATATAGAACATCCGGACTTCCTTTTTCGTCAGATTATATGTTTGCCTCCTTCTACCAGGTGCCCTGGCTCTTGGTTTCCTTTGTGTATGACTCCACGCTTGATGCTGGGGATGAAGCAAGGTCATTCTGCTAGTAGGTCCTAGATTCCCTCACAACGGTGATACTAGATGAGTTGATCTGATCGGTGCGATGTTCTCTGTCTCCTTGAGCAGGCAATCACTTTCCAACTAATCCCCGAACCCATATATGTCATAGTCCATAATCTTTCTGATGGTTATGTTAAAGGTGCCCGGCTCCAGACAATGTCCACCGGTCATATGTTGAGGGCAGGGTTGGAGGGATGGCTTAGCTAGTAGGGCATCCAGAGGCCTGTTTGGACCTTTACTTTCCTCAATTGAGAGGGTCTCTCCGTCAACTTCATCTGCATCTTATCCTGATCTTTCTTCTCTGGGTCCATTCTACTTCCCGGATGGTGACAAAAGAACTTGAGAATACTCCTTAGGCTGCTTGGGAAAAAGAGACACCTTGATCCTCATCTTCACTTCTCACTAAGATATTGCTTGCTCGGTCCTCCCTGTCGGCCATCATGTAAGACACCGACCGACTATACCTTTTTGCAGTGTACTTATTTACTGTTCAATCTCCTTACTGCAATTTAATAAATCATCCTTTCTTTTCTGAGCCATTACAGAGAAGAATCTTCTTATAAAAATCCTTCGAGAACTAGTCCCAAGTGATGGTCTTTTCCAGTCTTACTGCTTCTACCAACCACCACGCCTTGGCCATACCTTTCAACTGAATCCTGGTCATTTCCACTTAGTTTTCGTCAGGGACCCGAGTTGACTTAGAAGATCCATCAGGTTTACTGACCACTGCTATGCATCCAGGGCTTCTCCATGCTTGAAAAGATTGCCGGCTGTAATTTCCTGAAATCCAACATGTCGCCTGGCTTCTGTTTCCGGAGTACAACCAATGATCCTTGGTGCGGGACCTTTGTCTGTACTTGATCGTGTCTCATCATATCTTGCAGAGATAGTCTTAAATCAAGATTTTCTCCATTAGGGTTACCCTAGGAAGAATCAGAACCGTTATGATTTCCCCATCTTTTCATGTCCGAGTTGGTTCAAGAATAACAAGAAACTGAAGTATGAAAGGATGGGAGAACTTCAGAATTCAAGGATAAGATTATCAAGAGAGAATGGATAACTTTGTACTTGTAGTTGGATTGTATAACCAAGACTCATGCATTCCAGTTGCAAATTTCTTTACCATTAATTTGCCGACTGGTTGTACTGAGGATGGGAGAGCCTAAGCTCTGATACCAACCTGTAACGCCCCGATCCTGGCGGATACGGAGACGTCACTGCAACGTATATACGTAGGTCCGAACTACCCTCCCGTATATACGCTAAGCATCAGTACAGGCAAGAATCAGAGTACGGAAGTAAGTGGTGCATTATACATTCCAACACATGAGTACAATTACAAAGTTATCACCAGAGGTGATCCAATATTACATAAATATTACATCACCAGAATGGCGCAATTGCGAGATTACAAAGAGAAGTGCAAGTATGAGCAGTACACAGGCACTCACGAGTTTATAAAAGGAAAACTCGAGAGGCATACAGGGGGCCTGGAAGGATAGAACTCCGATCGGTCTGCTGGAGATCCACGCTTCAGCTGCGCCACTCTGATCAGCAACAGGTAGAGTCCGCACGCTCCAAGCTCCATGACCTGGACATGAGAATCCAGGGGAGTCAGATGAAACTCCCCAGGCGAGTGGTGATACGAAAGCCAAGTGGCGAGCAGGGGTAAGCATATGTAAAGCGATAAACCAAATAAAGCCGAGGACGAGCGAATCTGATCGTATGGTTTCAGATCACGGCTCCATAAGACTAGTACGTCGAAGGAATAATCCAAACAAGGAAACCCTCATCTATATACCCTTATCTTATGTCACCATAATCTAAGCACATACAACCAAACTGCACTCCGGGCATGACAGGAGGCAGGTGGATACAAGGAATAGAGTAGAGCATGAGCAGTAAATATAATAGTACTCATAAAACCGGAAATCCGATATAAAATCCAGGACAAGCAAATATAGCACGGTATACCACAGATCCAAGGCTGGCGTCTTTTATTATTATTACTCGTCTTACCCTGATATCTAGCTATGTGAGCTAGCGTCCCAGCACACATAGATCCATATCCGAGTAAAGCAAGATTGTTATTGGAAACCAGCGGGGGTATCAACGAACTATGTTTACAGTGGGTCCCGTACATACCCGGGACCACGGCCCAGGATGTTCCGCTGCTTGGTGACGGAACCTGCCGCAAGGCTAACAGGAGGGTCTTATTGTATGCCCTTATCAGGATTCAGGAGGAGGGAGCCAGCACTCCCCTCGGTCGCCTGGAGGCCCCCAGGTCAGACCGGAACATGAGTTGCACAACATTCCTAAAAGCCACTGTAAACACGAACACATATTGATATCCGCATGTTTTCCCCGACCCAATGCAAGTTGTTCCTTTTACGATTTGTTAGGTTAATTATCAATTTACGGGAATAACAGGAGCAGGACATGATCAGGAATTCAGGAGTTCAGGTCACTGTATGTAATACAGGATAACAGGTCACTGATCATGATACAGGATATCAGGTCACTGTACATAGTACAGGATAACAAGACAGGGTTCCCGTAAATGTGATAATCACAGGTCAAGTATATCATGCTGGGTGCCAAGTGATAGCATGACAGGGGATTGATATTAGACAGGTAACCAGTCATGCCAAGAGATTGATATAAGGTCAGTGGCAAATCATGTCATAACAAGGGGTCTTGCCAAATAGTAGCATGTCTGAGGTCAGGTGATAACACATCAGTTGACAGGTGATATGCATGTGTTAAAAGTAATATGAAAACGACAAGTAGTATAGACAGGTGCCAGGCATGAAGTAATGGCATGGGGTAGAATAGTAGCTGAGCACAAACAAAGTGGAGCGGAGCAAGCTGGAAGTACAGACAGCAAACAGTATTTATCACTGGAGCGTCTGGCGAGGTTACCGGAACGACTCGACTGAAGTACGAGCAGTAAATCCGGCAGCAACTCGCCTAGACGAATCTAGTGGTAAAGCGCTGAACGCTGATCATGATAACCAGGCGAAGCCTAACAAGCTGGGGGCACAAGTAGCGAACAGAGTTTAGACACTAATGCGTTCTACGAGGTTACCGGGACACTCGGATCAAGATACGAGTGGAGAATCCGGCAGCAACTCGCCTAAACGAATTTAGTGAATAAAGCACTGGGCGCTAAGCATGCTCACCAGGCGGAGCTGAGAAACCTGACGATCCCAATCACGCCTCTTTCGAGACAGTGAGGGACCGGAGGCTGAAGGGTCCAGAAGCCAAGTATGGTATAAGGCAGTACAATACATCACAGGCATGGTATATGTACAAGAAGGAAACTTCCCTAGTACAAGCATTCGTCACAGAGCAATACATATCCAGAGATTGGCACTCGGCCATACACAGATACAGGGACTCAGCCCAATACAAAATACATGGAGACATGAAGTAAAATACATATCAACCCGACAAGGCGGGGAAACCCAAGAGGAGGCGAGAGCGAGAACACTCGCCTAAATCACCGGAAAGCCGAAAGTCTGGAATCCATGGAACTCGCGCACGCGCCATAAATATAATATAAATGTATGAGGAGAGAGAAAGTGAAGAGGAGAGAGGAAGAGTGAGCAGCCTAGAGAGAGAAAGGGACACAGGGAGACGCGGGTTCTGGAAGGTGAGACGCGAGGAACGCAGACGCAGAAAAGAAGGCAGACGCGGGAAAGAAGGCAGACGCAGAAAAGAAGGCAGACGCGGGAAAGAAGGCAGACGCAGAAAAGAAGGCAGACGCGGGAAAGAAGGCAGACGCAGAAAAGAAGGCAGACGCGGGAAAGAAGACAGACGCAGAAAAGAAGGCAGACGCGGGAAAGAAGACAGACGCAGAAAAGAAGGCAGACGCGGGAAAGAAGGCAGACGCAGAAAAGAAGGCAGACGCGGGAAAGAAAGCAGACGCAGAAAAGAAGGCAGACGCGGGAAAGAAGGCAGACGCAGAAAAGAAGGCAGACGCGGGAAAGAAGGCAGACGCAGAAAAGAAGGCAGACGCGGGAAAGAAGGCAGACGCAGAAAAGAAGGCAGACGCGGGAAAGAAGGCAGACGCAGAAAAGAAGGCAGACGCGGGAAAGAAGGCAGACGCAGAAAAGAAGGCAGACGCGGGAAAGAAGGCAGACGCAGAAAAGAAGGCAGACGCGGGAAAGAAGGCAGACGCAGAAAAGAAGGCAGACGCAGAAAAGAAGGCAGACGGAGAACAAAACTGACTTTTGAAGGTTGAGTTTGTTAACAAATATGAAATAATATCCAAGTCTTGGCGAGTAGAATTACTCGCCCAAGATGATCCTTGCTGCGTCCAGCAAAGGGAAGTTCGGCCCCAATCCAAAAGGAAGGTACCGGCCCTTTGCGTCACGCCAACGGAGAAGAACGCGGCCCCAAACCAAAAGGTGAGGCCGGTCTTCACAAGAGATGAAATTAGATGGTGCAAGTCTAGTTCAAGTGGTCAAAATGAGATTTTGCAAACGGTGTTACGGGGAGCGACGAGTCGGATAGGATGAAAGAGCTCGCCGAGGAGGTGAAGAGGGTATACTTGGTGGTGGCTACGGTGGAGCATATGGTGGTGGAGAGGGTGGAGAAGTTTTGGTGGAGAAGATGGGTTCATGGTGTTTCATGGTGGAAAAGAGGAAGAAGAAGGTGGCATGGTGGTGTTTGTTGTGGTTAAAATGAAGGAGGTGGTGGTGGAGAAAGAAGTGAAGAAGTTGGTGGTGTTGGTGGTAGAAATGGTGGGGAAAATGGAAGGTGAAGGTGATGGGGAAGTGGCCGGCCAAGGCAAAGCCATGGCTGCCAAAAGCTCTCTGTTGGCTGCTAAAAGAAGGAGGAGAGAAATAATCAAAGAGAGAGAGAGTGGGGTATTATATAATGGTAAGGAAAAGAATATAATAAGGTTGCACTTCAAATCAAAAGGACACACCAAAAAGAGCTTGCGTTTCACAATCCAAAACGCAGCCCACAACCTTGCGTTTAGGCCAAATTAGCCTAACGCGGGAATAAATGCGGCGTTTCAAGGGAGAAGCAAGGTGGCGTTTCACAAAAGGACAAAAAGGCATGGTGCTTGATGGGAGTTGGTGGCAGTACATTAAATGAAGTGTGGGGAGAAGTGAAGAGAAGATCTTTGCATTAAATGCAAGATCTAAGGATGGTGAAGCCGGCGTTTGAGGAAGGAAAAAATGGAAAAAGACAAATTGGAATATCAAAGCAAAATCCCGGTATCTGGGAAAACACCAAAAGCTCCGGAAAACCTCAAAAATAAAGTAATCCAGAAAGCTTCCCAAAAATTCTCAAAAATAATAAATATTATAAAATGATTTTTGGTGAAATCAGTTTTCAGAAATTCAATGCCATGTTCAAATTAAAAATCCTGAAGTCCACCGTCAATCTCGGTCTACACCGGGTTGGCCGGATTTTGATAAATTCTGAAAAATCTCAGAAAATGCATTAAAGAAGAAAATATGATTTTAAGAAGTAAAGTGAAAACGGATTTTAGAAATTCAATCCTGATCGTAAACTAAAAATCCTGGAATCAACCAGCGATACTGGCCGATACCGAATCCGGTGGAATTTTCATAAATTCATAAAATTCTCAAAAAAGGTATTTAGATAGGAAATGTGATTTTAAGAAATAATGTCTAAAGGCACTTCTCGAAATTCCAAACCGTTTGTAAATTAAAAATCCGGGAATCGGTCAACGAAATTGGCCGACACCGGTTTTGAAGATTTTCAACTTAATTCATGAAAATTCCAGAAAATAGTTGAAAACGATGTTCAAAACTGAAATTGGTCAAATCGGAATAGTAAAAAGACCAAATCGAGTAATACTCTAGGATCGGGCCCTCGGTTCAGACTAGGGCTGACTCCGAGTCCACGAATCCAAATCCAAGACAAAACAATCATGTAAGGAATTCATAATACAGAATAAATACAGAAAACAAATCGAAAAATACGATCGAAAATCTGAATACGCAACTAAGTACGTATTCCAGGAACGGGGTGTTACAAATATTGACAAGAATATAACACAAAGCGAGTAAATCACCCACATGTTTGTCCTATGCTATATGCAATGCCATATGTACACCTCAATCCAGATCACAATAACAGAACAAAATACAGTATATTGGAATTGAATTGACACGTGCCTAAATGTAAATGTCTAAACCATTTTAAAAGTTTTCAAATACCGTATTTTAGTTCTTTAGTTTACTGTGGTGTTTAGGCAATCAAAGCAGAAAAGTAATAGTACAGATCCACTAGCTATTACAATGAACACATCCCAGCACAACAAGATACATAATGATCACAAAATAGTCGCGTTGGCGCGGCCAATGTTGCGTTTGCGCAGATTTTCTTTAGAAGCTAGGTCCCTGCTTTCTAGAGCAAGGATATGCAAAGCTAGTGTTTGTTCTACAATGTTAAGATCCTGTAAAGAATGTCCTGCACACCAAAACAGAGAAGAAAATGTTAACAAAAACGTGAAATCAAAACCATTCCCATCCCGACAACGGCGCCAAAAATTTGATCGGGACGAAACGAGCACTCTAAAATGTGTGTTAATGAAATCAGTGTAAAAGCTTGTATGTGTGCTAATGTTCCCTCGATACTTCCGTTATAGCATTGGCTCAACGGGTCGAATCCACATGGACAGGAGGCGATAGAAGCATTAACAGTTTTTATTCACGTCGGTTGTTAACAAGTCTTCTTTGTTAAAAGAATGATAAAAAGTAAAAGAAAAGCAATATTGAGGTGATAGGTGAGGATGGTGATGAAAGCGATGCGAAATAAAAGAGAAGTGGTTTTGAAAACTAAAAGAAGATGAAATAAAGATGAACTAAGAGGATGATAAAACAACGATAGAAAAAATAATAAAAGATTTTAGAATTAGTTTTTAAAACAAGATAAAAGAAAACTCATGGCTACTAACTACTAATTGCTCCACTAATCATGCTAACCTCTTAGTGATAGTTGCCTCACATGAATCCTTGGTCATCACTAATCCTTGGCTTCAAGAGACGATACAGAGCATGACCCATAAGATTGTTCTTCTACATTCAAACAACACATCCATACCACATAACAAGTTGCAAGCTATTATTAAATCATCAAAATCGGTTAGAGGTGAGCATGAAATAAAGTTAGTATTTGCAAGTTTGCAAGTTAGTGGGTTAGCTTTTAGAAATGTTAGAATTTTAGAATCCATCATCATGAGCCATCAATGGCTCTTGTAAGAGTAAGGCCTTGTAGAGGCTATTAGATTCATGTGGATTATCAAGTAAGTGGTTAGATGGTTAGTGGTTAGTAATTAGATTGCCATGAGAAGAAGAAATTAGCTAAACATCATGTAGAAGATGGAGAAGATTACATTGGAGAAGAAAGAAGACACCTTTACATAGATTGTCACTATCTATTATATCAATATCTCTTTATCTCTCTCTGAATCAACTCAGCCCTACTACAAGATCTAAAAACAAAATGAAAATACAAAATAAAAGAGAAAGAAAATCCTAATCTACAACAAAAGAGAGAAAACCTAGCCTAAAATCCAAATCTTCTCTCATTTTGGCCAACCCCTGCCCTTTTTATAGGCAAAAGTAGGTTCCAGAAGACGAGACGAGGCCACGCGTCGAAGATCAACGCGTGGCCCCACCAGATTGCCGCGGAAACGCGGCATTTGCCGCGTTTCCGTGGCAAAACCAGGGAGTTAAATCCCTGGTTTTGGTGAGAAACATCTCCGGGCTTCGAGGACCTTTTTGGTATATTCGGTTTCGGGTATATTCGTCTGGATCTTCGCCTGACGTGCGCAAAGGTCTAGGTTCAATGCATCTTCTAGAAGTTTCCTTACTTGGCCTCCAAGAAACCTGGATTTAATTACCCGAAAATGGGTTTAATTAAGCTCTTATTACTTCTTTGCCCTTAATCTTTTGATTTATCTGTAAGAGAGACCAAAACACAATTTAGACCGACAATTTATTCATAAATCGATAGGGAATGCGATATAATAATGCAGATTTGTAGACTAATCACACCGTTATGTAAAAGTCCAGGTTTTAGGGGTTGTGTTAGAATATAAATATAATACCTTCAGCCCTCACAACAACTTCGGAGTTTTGATGTAGTGTCAGGACCTTAATATAACTTTTGAACCACTTGTACTAAATCTCTGTTGCAACGTTGAGTGATGCAGGAGGTCAAGGTAATATAGAAATCAAATCCAAAAGAAAAAGAAAAAAGAAGAAAAGAAAACCCACTATCTCATATAGGAATACTTTTCCACTAAGTATGAATCCACAGAAGCTATGGTTTCCTAATTGGAGATTGGTAAAATTCACAAGTGAAGCAATTCACCGAGGTAAGGACCGTGTGCCACAGAAATCGGTATACGAGCACGTAAGGTCAAGTGGGTATGAAAAGAACTTTCCTAGGTTAGAAACCCTCCCACAAAAAATCTATAATGAAGAAAGAAACAACAAGGGCATGGTTAAAATATTGAGGAACTGGAGAGGCAACCACCTGCAAATTTTAAGATATACAAATACCTAGAAGATATTTAAAACAATTCAAAAAGATCTCCATGTAGGCATTATGCACAGAAGTTGCTGGTTTGAACTATTTCTTTAAGAAAATAGTAACAGAAGTTAGCATTCATTAAATGCACCCATGTTGATGAAGATAAGATGGGGAAGAAAGACAATGAAAATTAACAAACAATGTCCAAGTAAAGCTAAACTAATTAGAAAAGATGTCTCCCTCATTTACTAAGTATGATGACCATGATCCACGTAAGACTAAAGCTTTTTTGCTGAGGAATCAGAAATATCCCAATAAGATTCTGTTTTGGGGCAGAAATTTTATTTCAAATTTTCAACTCTCAATAATTCCTTAAAAAGACTGATGTAATCCCATTTCCCTAAAAATCCAAAGAGAATATTGCTCCCTTCTGTTTCTCTTCTCATGTTCACTCCTTCCCTTTGACCATTGGCCGGTGTTCTTTAATGCGGAAAAGACGGAACGTATGGGTTCCCCTTGATGATGAAAAGAATCCTATATATCTTACTAACAGCTAAACGAATTAGCATTGATCCTCAAGATCACAATACCAAATTTGGCAATGGGAAGGGCGTGATGGTTGACCTAGATTTTGAAAAGGGAGGACAGCCAGATAGTTGCTCTGATTGGGAGTTCCAATTGGAGCAAGTTCTTGATTGGCATCAGTTTTCCAGAAGCAATTGTCACTTGTGCTATAACAAAGCTTAATGGTTCAGCTCAAGCATGGTGGAATTGTGAAAAAAAAAAAAATGATGCCTTCCAGGTTACCCCACAATACATGCGCTGCTTAGAAGGAGTTGATACAGTTTCTCTTTCTGCCTCCTAACTTCAACCAGACCCTTCTTACGTGCCTCTACAACTATAACAAGGAAAACTGTCTGTGAATTCTAAAATTGACAAATTATATGAGTTGCTCCAAGATTAGGGGTACTGGGTACATGAATATGAAGACTGAAGACGCTTTGCCGGTCTGACTACAAGACATGTTGATTTTAAGCCTAAAATAAGGGATTGTATGGATATGCTAGGAGTTGAACATGCATGATACTCATAAAATAGCACGACAGCTAGAGGACAAATATGCAAGAAAGGAAACTCGTCCATCATTCATCTCCTCTGCTTGTTAGAGAAAACAAGCTTGTGCAGCCTCAAGATAACAGTCAAACAGAGCACATCAACCATCATCAAAGAGCCCTATTATGATGATTTTCTCAATAACATATTGTTAATTCAAGAACCTAAAGAGAAGCGCAGAGGGACAGAACAATTATAATCTTAAATAAAGCGGCCAAGTTCAAACAAAGTGACCTTTGTCCCTCATAAGTGATGCATGCCTATGATTGATTGCATCCAAGGTTGCAAGGTCACACACTCGCACAACGGAAACAAGTTAATATAGGAAAATCTACTAGCTACAAGCCTCCACATCTTTGATAGTCCACACTGGCAAATCATAGCTGCAAACCCACCTAGAAGTCCAGCACTTGCACCTGAAGCCCATATTGTAGCTGAAAAAAGAGAAGGAACTTGAAAAACAAGCTGCCGAATGTCTACGTTTTTAAGGTCCAAGCCCATAGACAACAGACCGTTAGTGATTGTTAATGTCATCATGGTAAAGTTGCACACCATTTTAGCATGTACAATAGACCCTTGTAGTCTACTGGCATCAGCATGAATAGCAGGCCCCTACTATCTGCAGCTAAGGCCAGCATGGAAAATGGTTTCCTACTATCACACAAATCTGTCAACTGTCAATCCACAAATATGTCAATTTTCAGTTGATTTATCAATCCTATTCAAGCCCCGTATCATCTACTAACTCAGTATCGTCCATAGGTGTTTTCTTATAGAAGTCACCACCAATCAGTGTGAGTCCTCACTTGATTGTTTAATTTTAGTTCATAACACCTAAGAGTTTTTAGTTTTGGGTAAAATGCAGATAATCCTAGTCATGTATACCCGACAAGCATTTATCACCCTCAATTGTTTCATACCTTGGGATATCCCACTGAAACTGTAATGTAATTTTCAGAATGTTATGTAGGTAGTTTAAGGGGTAGCTCCCTCCCTCCTACCTCCTCTTTTCTATGTCCTCTCTCTCCCTTTAACCCTCTAATATTATCCTAGACAAAGAAAGAGTGTAGAGAAGTAAAGATAATATAATTACAGTAGGGAATTACGTTCAATTACAGTAGAGCCACCAAAGATCCAAGCAAAACAGATTCTCATGAACTACACTCAAATTATCCCAAAAGAAGATAACAGATGCCAAAATCAAAGAAGGTAAATACCCCAGGAATCAACAAATTTCACCTGGTCGTGGCCAATTCTACAAAACTGAAAACAATTCAAATTCCAATCCAGTTAAGAGAACTAATCCATACAACTGCTACTCAATGTTCTCAATATCAAATTTTTATGGTTCCAAAGCAATTAGCTTAGCAAATCAAAGTCATCAAACATAATGGATTAGAGAATCTTACCAAGTCTGCGGGGACGAGAAGGATGAGGGCATCCGAGCCGTCGGATGGAGATCTGGACGGCGGCGGGAGGCGACAGTCCCCGGAGATCGGTACTCGAGCCTTTCAAGAAGGTCCTGGAATAGAGAGAGCTTGACGCCATGGCCATGGTTTCTCTCCCTTAGACGCTGAGGGGTGGGGGATCCAATGGGGGATGAATGAGAGAGAGATTTATGAGACAGCCTCCGGCTCACCTACCTCCATGTTGCTTTGCTTGCTTGGAATATGCAATGAATGAATGAATCACTGTGGAAATTTTGCACCTCAAACCCTTGGAAAAATGTATATTTCTTCTGCACAATAAAAAAAAACAATTTCCATAAACTTTAGGAGTTCCCCGGCAAAGTTAGAAGAGAGAGAAGAATGGGTGCTATATGCAAAATATTCAAAATTCTCTGCTTTCTCGGCAGCTCGCGTTCGAGTCCAAACTAATTTATTACTAGTATATCTTGGCGGTGGAAAATCGAACACAGCGGTGAGAGAGGCGACGGCCGTGACAAGAGAGAAAGAGGAGCGGTTGGAGGCTGAGAAAAGGAGGAGGAGACTGAGGGAAGAAGGAGGAGCTCTCTCTATCTCTCGCACGGGCGAAGACGGGCGGATGAACGAACAAACTTTATGAAGAAATCACGAAAGAGAACCTCGCTTCGCTCGATTTTGATTATTATAAATTGACCAGAATGACTATGTACCCAACAAGGTAAATTCCATAAAAATACCATAAAGTTTTTGCCTCATTTCACAGAAATACTCAAACTTTCAAAAGTTTCACCTTGCTCTCAAACTTTCAAAATGATCAAAATACTCCTCATTCTACATTTTAATTTTTTGAGTCTGGCACTCGCTAGAAGGGCATTTTGGTCATTTTCTTGTGTTTGGGTAGTTAGTTGGAACCATTAGAAAGTTGGGACAGCAAGATGAAACTTTTTGAAATTTTGGATATTTTTGTGAAACTAGATACAAACTTCATGGTATTTTTGTGAAATTTACCATAACAAAATAAAGATACTTGTACGTGTATTTTCACGTACCCAGAAATTCAATTAAGATAATTTGAACAATGTTTGATTCGCTGCAAAAGAAATAAAAAGAAAGTTAACTATGTTCAAGATGATTTTCGATCAATTCGATTGGTTTAGTTTACTATTGTGTAACTTTTGCTACTTTGATTTTGTTAAGAATTCTAAAGAAGAAGAAGAAGAAAACAACCGGTGGCTATAACAGTAGTTTAAGGATAATTAAGAAAATTAAGAAGCAAACAACTGATTTGCAACAATATTTTTGCTCCAGATAGTTGCATAGCATCTCACGATACGCTAGGTAGATAAAAAAATTTTTTGTTTATTTGCTTGCAGCTTTTCCATCATGGTAAATCGTGTCTCCTTATTTTAAATACATGACCTCTTGTCTCTTCTAGAATGAAAATTTATATCGTTGTTTGGAAGTCCAAAGGTAAACCCACAATTTATCTGAAAGTAATTATTTTTTTTATAATCAACATGTCTTTCTCGGATGTTCGAACGGGTGACCTCTGGGAATTCGTCTGAAAGTAATTGTCCGCAAAAGTATTTTGCTTGTGAGATGATAATTTTTTTTGTATTCTTATCATAAAGCCCTTGTCCTTTTATTAAATCAAAATGACGTTTTTTGACATAAAAAGTATATATATTATTCATAGTTCCTCGATTGTTGCAAGTAATCATCCACAAAAAGTCAGAATACGCATGCATGTTTGATCTTTTATTTGAAGTTGGCATATTATCTAAATCCAAATGTTGATAATTTGTAGTTTTGCATCATCAAGTAGATATTAGTTTTTTTTTTTAGTTTACATCTTTAACTTCAAGATGTCGTTTGGGGAAGGAAAATGCCAAGTATACTACTACTAGAGTAGTATGACTAGCGGGGGTCATGTGGACCACACTAGTCATGAATTGCTAGTGTGGCTCACATGGCCCCACTAGTCATACTCTAGTAGTATACTAGAGTATACTAGTTATAGTCCAAAGCATTGCCCGGGAAGGATTAAAACATAGACTATGAGAGTTTACCTTTCCTTTATAACCTGTCAAATTACAGGTTAAAAAATTAATGTTTTTTTAACATGCAAACATAAAAATAAAAATCCCATAATCTATGATAGGATTAAAGGAGTTAACCCTTCAAAATAGAAGGTTAACAAATTCATTTCTTTTGACAAATTAAGAGGTAACTCTTCTATTTATATAAAAGTTTGTTAATAATATTTACTCTATCCAAACATGTACAATATTTTTGATAACTCGCTAAAACTTAATCCTTGTTTTACTCTTCTTTCATACTGGGGTTATCTAATTTAACCCGTATTAAATTATTAATCCTTCTCTGTTAACTTTTGCCAGACAAAGTCTAATTGGATCCTACAAATTCATTGTGGATTTACAAATGGACCTTTGCAAGATTTAACCCAAATGCGACCCGTTAACCCCCTCTCTCTACCCATCGATTGTGCTAGTTCAATCCCATTTTTCTTTGAATGGTCACTACACTGTTCATCGGCACCCTTAAGGGGGTAGCTTTTGACAGGTTTATGAGTCTGCCCAGCGGCTCCATCAACTCTTAGATTAACTTAGAAACCCGGTTTCTCTCTCGATTCTACGCAGACGGTACCGAGGTGACTATGGACAAGCTCCTCTCAATAGTCCAGAAAGGAGGAGAATCTGTGCGGGCATACATTGAGAGGTTCCGCAACCTTTCACTCGTATGCCCTGCAGGCATGTCGTTACCCATGTTACTTCAAACATGTCGGCATAACTTCTTGGACAGAATAGAAGTTCGTATGGGAGCTATCAAAACTCATACACGGAAGGAGCTTGTTGAGCAAGCTGAGATAGCCGAGAAATCGGCTAAAAAGTTTGAGCCATTAGTCCCTAAGAATAAGTGGGGGGTCAACACTAAGGGGCGTGATGCGGCCCAATCTTCTCAATCAAAGGGGAAGGAAACCATAACCGTTGAGCTATCAGGCACGGCACAACCGAAGCAAAAGAATAACACCAATGGCAATCATGAATTTAAATTCTCGCCAAAAGTGTACTCCTTCAAAGATGAGCAGGTGGTAGCAATCTTCCATTTGCTACACAAGGGTAACAAAGCTCAAGTTACCTGAAGCTCGGCGGCCTAATGAAGTGGGGCTTACAAATGATCCAAATTACTGCCTCTTTCATAGGATGGTGCATCACCCTACCAGTAGGTGCTATGTCCTGAAAGACAAGATCCAAGCTCTGGTAGATGCTGGAGTTTTGACTCTCAAGTCGGAACAAAAGAAAGTCACCGCCTACATGGTGACTCTTAATTTCGGCACATTCTCGAAGATGACTGTCCAAGACAGATAGGTCCCAATTCCTATGGTAAGATTGGAAGTCATCAACCCTTTGGCTAAGCAGTAAAAAGCTAAAGGCCTCATCCCTATTATGATAGAATCTGAAAAAATCATGTGGGTCTACTCAAATATTGTCAAAGATGAGCAATGGGAGACCAATAAGCCCAAGCTCAAAGGAAAATCATGCAATGTCGTCGCCCTCACAGTAGATGACGACTCCGTGATTGTCGCCTCTTTCAGCGACTCAGAGGGAAAGAAGCCTGCCTTAGCAGCACAGCTGGTGGGTACACGTTCTGGTAAACAGTGCTTGCGACAGTACGGCCAGACACCTGGCGGAGCTCCCCAACCAACGACGTCAGGAACCGCTGCACCTGTTCAGGCCCCAGCGCCAAAGGACAAAGAAAAGCAGAAGGATATTCGCTTTGAGGAATCTTTGAAGAACAATTCTTCCAGAGGACTCAATACTCCCTTTCGCTTTGACATATTGACACACCTGGCTAATATCCCAGCTCGTATTACTCTGCACGAGCTACCCTGCCTCTCGAAGGAAATGAGAGAGGCACTTAGGGATGCTATTGCTGATTCAGAGTCATTTCTGACACAAGTACTCATCCCTATAAAAGAAGATAGAGCTTTATGCCCCTGATGTCATCTGGTACAACAGCAGGTGCCTTGCATCATCCTCACCCCTGAAGACATGTTCCTCAAGAACAACTGACACGATAGGCCCTTGTATTATAAAGGATACATTGGGTCTACACATATCCAGAGAATACAAGTTGACCCTGAGTTTGCCTTAAGTATTATCCCCAAGAAACTGCTTTATTTTCTTGGCATCCCATTGATCAAGTTGTTAACCACGATTACGATCATATATGGCTTCAATGTCGGGAGTAATCATCATCTAGGCAAAATTCGTCTCCGGTGTCAAATTGGAGAATTGAAATCAGAAGTGACATGTTACGTCATCGACGACGACACGTCCTACAACATCTTGCTCGGGCGACCTTGGATCTATGCTAATTGGATCGTACATTTCACACTCTACCAATGCTTCAAATATGTGGACGATAAGGCAATGGTCAGGATGGTG
Source organism: Agave tequilana (assembly GCA_038442645.1). Taxonomy (NCBI): domain Eukaryota; kingdom Viridiplantae; phylum Streptophyta; class Magnoliopsida; order Asparagales; family Asparagaceae; genus Agave; species Agave tequilana. The sequence continues at coordinate 35,884 of JAVJIF010016772.1, read as the reverse complement.
TTCGCTGAAATGCAACCATTCAAAGGGGTGGAGAATTATTTCACCGATTCTCTACTTTATAAAGAGAACGGTAGAGTGTTAAAAAAATTATTGCCTGACGACATCGATAATGGCAACGAGGTGGACTCAGAATCAGGAGAAGATCCAACAGTTTCTTTTGATGGGAAAATGATTGTAGCATATCTGAACGATCCTGATTGTAATAACTCTGCCGACGATAGCGACGAATGGCTTCCTAATGAAAATGTCAATTTCGATTATTTCTTGTGTTATGATGATGTAAATAGTCCTATTGACAGGGCCCCCTACACATGCCTCTGCCTATGTCAACGGTATGCATGCATATAGAAGAGAATGATGGGTCTGTATTTATAGTCCCCTCTTCCAAGAAGGACTAGTCGCCCATTATATTTGGTAGAGTGACTTTAGATTACTACATCCAAGAACTCGGATGAAGACTTGGAGCCCCCACAATTCTTTCACTATGCACGGTCAGCGCACCGTATGATGAAAGAAATGGGATACGATTTATGTCGTGATGAAGACCTGAACTTTGGAAGAGGATGACACATTCCTCTACAACCTTTTGTACCAAAAGGAAAGTTAGCCAAATACTACGATCAGACTCACAGGGGGTTAGGGTACATTACTCCATCCGTTTAATCAGATTCGGAATCTGAAAAGTCTCTACAGTCACATTCTTCATACTCATCAGGTTGGGAATCCGTAAGCGTGGGGTTGCCTTCAAGAAACTCTTCGTCAACATGGCCTCGACCAGTCAGGTGGAACCAGAAGAGGACATTGAGTCATTCGACATTGATCCTTAGGCTCAACAACTGGATTTTCAATGGGAGAAGCGTTTTGGACAACGCAACCCTCCTACAGAAGATAAAGTGATTTATATGTTGGTGATCAAAAGCACCCGAAGCTCATCTCTATAAGCGAAAGTTTGTCGCCGATAGAGAAGCAAGACCTTATAGCCTTGATAAAAGAGTATATAGATGTATTTGCTCGGAGCTATGAAGACATGCCTGGCCTCAACCCTCAGGTGGTGATGCATCACCTCAACATCAAGCCGGATGCTAAGCCAGTTGAACAACAATAACGACAGTTCTGACCTGATATTATGGAGGCAATTGAAGCCGAGGTTCAGAAACTCATCGAGTGTGACTTTATTCGAGAGGAACAACACCCAGACTGGGTTGCTAACATTGTACCCGTCCTTAAAAAGAACGGAAAGATTTGGGTCTGCATTGACTTTCGTGATCTTAATATAGCATGTCTTAAAGACGAATTTCTATTACCTATCACGGATGTCATGATTGACAACACGTGTGATTTCGAAAGAATGTCATTTATGAATAACTTTTCAGGGTACAACTAAATCAAGATGTACCCGGATGATGAAAAAAAATACATCATTTTGAACACTATTGGGTGTGTTTTGCTATATGGTTATGCTGTTTGGCTTAAAGAATGTGGGTGCCACCTACTAGCGTGCAAGGAGCACGATCTTCCGCGATCACTTGCGAAAGACAGTGGAATGTTATGTTGACGATATTGCAATCAAAAATATCGACAAGAACAACCATCTCCACGATTTGAGAACAATGTTCGATCTCATGCGGGCTCACCAGCTAAAGATGAACCCGACAAAGTCTTTCTTGAGAGTTTCAAGTGGCAAGTTCCTGAGATTCATTGTCATATCCAAAGGAATTCATCTTGATCCAGACAAGACCAAAGCCATTCAAGACATGCAACCTCCAAAGAATTTCAAAGAACTCTGAAGTCTTCAAGGCAGGCTGGTCTACATCCGAAGGTTTATCATAAACTTGTCGGGTCACTTTTCAACCATTTATGCGGCTAATAAAGAAAGATGTATTCTTTGTTTGGGACGACGCTTGTCAAAAATCTTTTGAGGATATCAAAGCATACCTCACTAAACCTCCAGTCTAGGCATCTCCTGTTGTGGGGAAACCATTCTTACTATATGTAAGAGCAATGGACCATTCTTTAGGTGTTCTACTCGTACAGAAGAACGATGAAGGTGCCAAGCAGGCCATCTATTATCTCAGCAGAACGTTGATTGGGGTTGAAAGTCGATACAACCCAGTTGAAAAGGAATGTCTTGCTCTTGTCTTCGCCATCCAGAAAATGCGATATTACTTGGTCGGGCAGACTATTCATGTCATCTCAAGAGTCAACCCCCTTCAGATTTTGATGACAAAGTCGAGTTTCCTGAACTCCAGGTTGGCTAATTGGGCCATACTGTTTCCCAATATGATATGACCTTCGTACTTCGAAGGCTATCAAGGGTCAAGCCCTCGCAGACTTCTTGGCAGCTCACCCAATTCCAGAGTCTTCAAAACTACATGAAGATATTTCGGATGAAGTTATCGAAGCCAACATAACTTCAAGCGATGATGTATGGCAGTTGTTCTTTGATGGTGCATCAAGAACCAGACCTAAAGGTAAGATTGTCACCGGAGTGGGGGTAGTATTTATTTCGCCCGAGAATCACATCCTTCCTCGCACATTCTCGCTAACGGAATCTTGTTCCAACAATATAGCTGAGTACAATGCTTTACTCATTGGCCTCCAACTCACTCAACAGATGGGAGTACAATATCTTGAAGTTTATGGCGATTCTAAGTTGATCATCAGCCAAGTTAAAGGTGAATATGAGGTCCGCCATGAAGACCTCAAACCTTATTACCATGCAGCTATATAGTTGGCTACTACATTTGAATGGTTCTACAACAGTCATGTATTCTGCCTCCAAAATACAAAGGCAGATGCTCTAGCGGCGCTAGCAGCTACACTTGCTTTGCCTGCTGATACCAGCTACCATCTCACGGTGGTCACCCGTCATCTCTTCTGTCCGAAGTAAAGTCTAGAGGTTAGTGAAGTTCATATAACCTCGATGAACTTTGAACCAAGAGACTGGTGATTCCCGATCATCGACTATGCCTTCACGATATATTACCCGATGACCCCAGGGAAGCAGTGTCTGTTCGACGAAGGTCTACTCGATTTTTACTACAATGAAGTGGTAAAAACACTATACTGCTGTTCATATGATGGAATACTTCTTCGTTGTCTATCCAATTCAGTGGCATAAGAAGTAATCAAAGAGGCTCATGAGGGTATATAAGGAGCTCATCAATCAGGATCAAAGCTTATGGATTGATTACACCGACTTGGCTACTGTTGACCGACTATGATCGTCGATGCAGTCGAATATGCTAAAAGGTGTAAAGCTTGTCAAATTCATGCGGATTTTATATACCAACCCCTGGAACTACTCCACCCCACAGTCACATCATGGCCATTCAAAGCTTGGGGAATTGATATACTAGGACCAATCAGTCCTCCGTCAGCTAAATATCATCGGTTCATTCTTACAATAACCGATTACTTCTTAAAGTGGGCAGAGGCTATTCCGCTCGTTGAAGTTAAAACCACCACGTGGTCAACTTTATCAGACATCATGTCATCCACTGATTTGGTGTCCCTAGACGGATCATCTATGACAATGGTCTCCAATTCGCAAGCCAATCGTTCTATCAGTTTTGCGACAAGCACCTGATTCAGAATGTGACGTCAACTGCTTACAACCCTGCCGCCAATGGATTAACAGAAGCATTCAACAAGACGATCATCAAGCTTCTCAAAAAGTTCATCTCCGCAAGCAAATGAGATTGGAATGAGAAGCTTAGTGAATATCTTTGGACCAATCGAACTACAATCCGAACCCCAACAGGCAATACACTTTTTTCTTGGGTATACGAATGTGAAGCAGTTATACCTCTGGAGATTCAAATATTGTCACTTCGTGTTGCTTGACGACCCAGATGACTGATGAAGATAACCATCCGTTACGTCTCCAAGAGCTTGAAGCGCTAGACGAGAAGCGATTACAGGCTCAACAGCATATTGAGCTTTATCATGCTCGAATCTCAAACGCCTTCAACAAAAAGATCAAAGAGAGAATTTTTCAGAATGGAGATTTGGTCTCACCTGTCAGACGACCTATGGTCATGTCGCACAAATCCAAAGGCAAATTCTAACCTAAATGGGAATGGCCATTCATAGTAGAGACAATCTACTCAAATCGAGCATATTGCCTGTCCAATCCAAATGGTGACATGCTTATGATGCCAATTAATGACAAATTTCTGAAGAAATATTATCCCTGATTAAGTTAACATTGTACCTCTGCTCATTGGGGATCCCTTCAGAGTCAGGCTGATCAAACTCTAGGAGACGACGCTGCAAGGTGTCAACATTAAAGACAACAGAAAAGATTCTATGGAGAGCGTTAATTGCTAACTGACCTTCCCACGGAATTACATACTCCTAAGCCCTTAATGGTTAAGGATAGAGAAAAAATTTGGCTTTTAAGCCCAACAAAAAGTTCTCGACAACTCATCATGCTGAGGGGAATAGCATGACTAGCCCAACTCAAACGGTAGTTGGTAAAGGCACACTAAATCTATTGATAGCTGAGAATTTGCTAAAAATCCTAAGAGACCTGATCTCATTTGATTCCTCTAGAATCCTCTACCAATTCCCTTCCATGGAATGGAAGATCCATAAAGCAAAAAGTCATGTTAAAGTTTGCTTGCCCAGGTTGGAAATCTCAGATATTATATTGTCAGATATTTCATTGGATTCACGTAGGAGACTCATCATCGAGACCATTCTTAAGTATCTTTGTGATTTGTTTCTGTTATCTTATTTATCCCTATTTTCATATCTATTATGATCACTAACCTCTTTCTGCAGGTATTCTTATACTTATTTAATGCTGCAACTCTTGTATATATGGAGGCTATATCCTGTACTGAGGCTTAGCGTACGTACGCGAGGGTATCTCCCCCCTGCGTATGTACGTCGCCATAACGTCCCCGTACCTGCGGGATCGGGGTGTTACACCTTCAGAGCCTATAAATAGCTCATCTGAGAATGAGCTCAAGCATCAAGAGAAAGCAGAAGAGGCAGAAGCGGAAAAGCAGAGAGAAAGCATCAGGCATGAAGCATCAGAGGTAGAGGAATTGAGAGAGCTAGTAAGGCTAATTTTTCCTTGTTTCCCAGAAGCTCCAGAGAATTATTTCTCTAAGTTTAGGGTGTTAATACCCTAAGACATTCCTCTCTTTCAAGGAATTTCCAGAACCAGGCGAGAAGAAATTCTCAGGCAATAGCATTCGAAGATTGATCGATCACATCGTCAACGGGACAAAGTGGTCGCGCGCTGATCAGACTCCTACCGACACACTTCCCCAGAATCTCAGAAGAGATACTTATAATTTTTCTTTTTCTTTTTGATTACTTGTTTCTCTTCACACTTTTGTAAGTTTTCCGATTATCAATTTTCGATGGAAAATAATCGGTTCTGAACTTTTAATCTAATCTCATTTTTATCATTAAAACCAAGTCTCGGTGGTTAGTTTTTTTTTTTATTTTTATAAGAATTCTCGGTGGTTAGTGAACTAATTAGGTTTGATTAAATTTGTTTCTTATCACTGTGCTTTCACTTGTAAAGATATTGGAAAGCACAAGAGAAACATATACGTTAGGGGTAGGTTACCCTGCACATTGACCCGGTCGGTCTTCCTTCTCTTTCTAGCGAGGCAAGAAAAGTTCTCCTTTCTTCTCTCAAAATAAATAAATAAATAAATAAAATATTCTCTTTTTATTGATGCTCCCAGACCCTGAATCTATAATAGCTTACCAACTTGAATCCACCAGTGGCATGAATCAGTCCATCTTGATTGTTTATCATCCTTTTCTATTTTGAAGCCAACAAGCATTGATTCTAGAGTTGATCATTGATAAATTATTTTAAAATTAACAAGAGATAAATAATATAATAATATTTCCATCACCTTCATGTTAATTAATTTCAATTTTTTTTTAGTTATTTAGTAACTTTGATAATCTTACAAGCTCCCACCACACAAGAACAATGTGGAGATTTTCAACCAGAAAAATTAGATTTATCTCGGACTCAGATCTAGATTCCACATGAACCAAGACTTTTGGTTTTAAAAAAAAGGAAATCTTTAACGAATGTACAGTGGAGAACACTGAAATATAACAAACTAGCTTACAAAAAATTGTTTCTAGATTAACTTCTACTGTTTTAAGTAGAAGAATATGTTTAGGAAAATCATAGTAAAACATGTGACATAATTAATGCAAATTGTGTATAATTGTCTAACAATTGTAGCATAGAGAAAATGCATAAAGTTTTAAGGACTTAGAGCCATAACAATATATCATGCTCAGGCTTGGCAGACCAAATGAATTCTCTCATCTTTGCAAGAAATTGCGGACGGTCTTTTTTTCATTTTCATCATTTGTACAATTGTGATTTGATACCTCTTAAACACTGAAATCATGAGTATTATTTGTTCTTCACTTTCATATATGTGAATTATGATCATAACTATATACACAGTCGATGAAAGAAATAACCTTTCATCACTTCTTGCAAAGATAAAAGAATTGGAATCTGCACTGACAATTATTGCTTGAAGACTTCAGTGTGTGGGGAAAAAAGAAGAAAAATATTTTCTCCAGCGAGGTCAATTGCGTACACGTTATTACCTGAGTCATCCTCACAATTGACTTGAAATTCTTTTGAAGTCTTGAGAGTGAAAGGGTGAGGGAGATTAGATCTGATGTAACTCTCAGATTGAGAAACTTATTAGTTTGTGATTACTTGTGTTGGCTAATTCAACAACTCTTGCTGGAGCCTACATCTCTTCATTGTCTATGTTGAAGTAGAAATTAAGGCTGAACTCAATAAATTTTGCTGACATTCTTTTGTTGTCTTTTTCTTAGAAAAATAAAATTTTGACCCTCTTTTTTAAATGAATTATTTTTAACAAATTTAGCTCTTTTAGGTTTTATTTTATTTTCTATAAGAATTTTTCTTCTTCTTTTGAGATGATTTCTGGATCTTTTTTCTTTTAAACAGTTATTTATATATAATATATATAAAGAAAAAGAGCATTTGGATGCTAATGAGGAATTAATGGTGACTAGAGAACCATAAAATCTACGAAAAGAAATTGATTTTTAAGAAGAAAATTCATCAATTGGATTGGTTGGATTGTCTGTTAGGTACATTAATATTTTATTTTTTGAATGGAGTAAAATGTCTCTGTAGATGGTGACAATATTAGTCTAGAGAATTAACTTGATTTAGCTTACACTTGGGAGCAGATATTGCCACCCAAGAAAATAAGAAAGGCACCCCAAATGTATTTACAATTGTGTCATTTTTTTTACAATTTTATCCTTAGTGAAATATCCAAAATGCCTTTCTTCTTCCTCCTTTCTTTCTTCCTCCTCCGCCCGCCCCCTTCTTCTTCTCCGGTGACGCCGGCCTCCCCCCTCCCCGACATTCCCGGTCTCCCCCCTGACCTCCCCTCTCCCCGATGCTCCCTCCCCCTCCCCTCGCCGCTTTCCCTCCCCGTGACACCAGCCTTCCCCTCCTCGCTCAGCCAGCTCTCCACCCTCCCCTCCTCCCCCTCGCCCGCCTCCTCCCCTTTCCCCCAGTTGTTTCGGCCGCAAATCTGCGGAGAGTGGGAGGGGGCGGACTGGGGGGGAGGATGGAGGGCGGGAGGAGCGGGGAGGGTGGAGGGCGTCATCGGAGGAGGAGGGGGTTCAGCGGGGAGGGGAAGGTGGGGGAAGGGGTTCGCGGAGTCCGGGGGGGTTCTCCGGTCGAGTGGGCGCCAGCATGGGAGGAAGAGGAGAAGGAGAAGGAGAAGAGGGTATCTGGCCATTTTTTATTTCTTGTGGGGTGCCTTAATCCTATGGGTGCCTTCCTTATTCTTGGGGGTGGAAATATCCGTTCCCCTTGCACTCAAGGATATTAAGAGATCCTTAGAGGACTTATAGAATGGCAAAAGTGCCCATATACTAAATGTATTTACATATGGTTTTGAAATACTATTGTGAAGAAATAGAAACTTTAGAATAAGAATTAATTGATTAACATAAGAGAAGTTACAAGCTATATATAGAAGACAAGGTGGGTATATGGGGATATGGTAACAACCAATAACTCAATATTAATAACTAATCTTAACACTCCCCCTCAAGCTGGAGCATAGTGATCTAACATGCCCACGTTGTTATATAGATTAGAAAACATCTGAGGTGAGGAAGCTTTGATAAGGAGATCAACTAACTGCTTTGAAGACTGTGTGAACTAGAACATAACCACCCTTTTTGTCCAAGCATCTCTGACAAAATGACAGTCAATCTCAATGTGTTTGGTTCTTTCATAGAATACATGATTCTAAGCAATGTAGATGGCAGACTGATTATCACAATGCATAGGCATTAGCCCAGGCTGTCTGAAATCAAGTTCCATCAGTAAAATTTTTAATCACACCATCTCGTATATTGTATGAGTCATATCTCTATACTTAGCTTCTGCACTCGAGCGAGACATAACATCATACTTTTTGCTCTTTTACGTCACTAGATTTTCTCCAATAAAAGTACAATACCTAGTAGTAGACTTTCTGTTTTGATCACCAGCATATCCTAAATCTGAATATCCAAAATGTGTACGTGTCCACGTTTTTTGTACACCAATCTTTTTCCTGGTCAACTGTTGATGTAAGCCAGAACCCTTATCGCAGCTAACCAATGAGTCTCTCTGGGCTATGCATGAATCTACTCAATACCCTACAACAAATGTTATGTCTGGCCTAGTAACTGTGAGATATATCAGCTTTCCAATCAATCTTCTATATCTTCCTAGATCATCAAGTTCATGACTGTCATCAAACAATGAATTCACATTGGCTTCCATTGGAGTGATAACAGGCTTGCATCCCAAAAGACCTGCTTCTTCAAGAAGATCCAGAGCATACTTTCGCTAAAAAATAAGTATATTGTGTTTTTAATGTGCAACTTCAATTCTCAGAAAGTATTTTGGACGTCCATGTCCTTGGTCACAAAATGACACTTAAGATACTGCTTAGTCTCCAATAGTCAGCTGAATTACTACTAGTCAGCAAAATATCAACATATATAGCCAGAACTATAATGCTAGACTTTGTACGCCGAACGAAGATGGAGTGATCTGAATGACAGGTGAAATCTAATAACAGAAATGGTAAGGCTAAACTTCTCAAACCATGCCCTTGAACTCTGCTTGAGTCCATATATGGTCTTGTTGAAACGACACTTTTGTTCCCTCTGAGCAATATAGCCTGAGGGTTGCTCCATATACACTTCCTCCTGAAGATCTACATATAAGAAAGTGTTCTTAACATCCAGTTGGGATAATGGCCATGACAGGTTAACAACAATGGAGAAAGAATCCTGATAAAATTCATCCTGACAACTAGCGAGAATGTCTCAAAATAGTCGATGTCATATATCTGAGTATAACCTTTGGCCACGAGCCTGACCTTATATCTATCCACAGATCTATCTGGGTGGTACTTTAAATTAAAGACCCAGCGACGGCCAACAACATCAATCTCTGTTGGTGCCAAAATCAACTCCCAAGTTCCTCTAGAAGTAAGAGTTTTCATCTTCTCATTCATAGCCTGCTTCCAGGCAGGTACCAATAAAGCCTCTGTATAAGACTTGGGCATATACTCAGAAGACAATGATAGGGCAAACTGACGAAAAGTAGGATTAAGGTGATCATAAGAAATGAAATTCGAAATGGGATGATCAGTGCAAGACTATTTATCTTTTCGAAGGGCAATGAGAATATCAAGATCAGATGGAGATACTGATGGTGGAGGAGGGGGACCGTTTACTAGAGAGAGGATAACTTGTTTAGAGGTAGGAACTTTTGAGCGATGAGTGTAGACATATCTGAAAACTAGCTTGGGTGCAGGGGAATCCTGAGTTTTTACTGGTGGTACTGAGGAAGAAACAGTAGAAACAGGTGTAGGTAATGGCACAGTCAGTGAGGGAAAAACAGTCTCAAATATAGTGATAGGAATGTGTGGAGAGAAATATGGAACAGACTCAAAGAACGTAACATCAACAGACACAAAATACTTCATAGTGGAGGGATTATAGCACCGCTATCCTTTTGTTTTCTAAAATACTCAATAAAAACACATTTTATAGATCTAGGAGATAACTTATCTAACCTAAGAGACAAGTCCTAAACAAATCAAGTGCAGTCAAAAACACGGGGAGTCATGAAGAAAGGGGCTTTGTTAGGAAATAGATAAGAAAAAGGAGATTTTTTTATCGAGAACAGAAGAGTGCATTCTATTAATCAGATGACAAGCACTTAACACAACATCAAATCATAAATATTTTGATACATTCATATGAATCATTATGATTCTAGTGACATCCAGAATGTGTCTATGTTTGCGTTCAGCAACTCTATTTTGTTGGAATATATGAGAACAAGAGGTCTGATTAATAATCTCATTTTTGGAAAAAAAAATAGATACATCTTTTTTAACAAACTTCAAGGCATTGTCAGTACGAAGCACACGAATTGAAGTAGAAAACTGATTTTTTATTTCTTTTAATAGAAGTTCAATAACACCGGAGACTTCTTACCTCTCTTTTAGGAGATACAACCATATCATGCGAGAGAAGTCATCAATAAAGAGTAAAGTATCTAAAACTCTTCATAGAGCGTACACGACTAGGACATTAGACATCAGAATGGATCAATTCAAATGCGAAGCTAGTACGATTATTGACTCGACTTTGAAAGGTAGCATGATGATACTTACCTAACTCACAAGATTCACAACCTAAAGAAAAAATAGAGAACTCAACATGAATAATAGACCGAAGCTTTTGCACTGAAGGATGACCCAAGCGTCAGTACCAAAGTAAAACTGGATCAGGCTGACATGCAATTAAGCTAGTAGGGATCACTCGATCATCCAAATAATACATGCCTTCTCGCTCATATCCCGAACCAATCTTCTTTCCAGTCGACAGGTCCTGAAACACACAATGAGAAGGGAAAAAGTTATTTTGCAGTTATTATATTTAGTAAACTGGCTGATAGACAAGAGACTGACAGAAATCATGGAACATATAGGACATCAGTAAGAGTCAAGTATGTAGTAGCTTGAACTCGCCCATTCTTTAATACAAGGGAATGAGTACCATCATCAATTTTAACAGAGGGGTGGACACGTGACAAATTTAATGAAACAAACTCTTGTTTAGTACATGTCATATGGGATGAGGCCGGGAGTGTAATATTCAGGGCTTTTGAGGAAAGACAGTATAGGCGGGCATACCTGAAACAGATGCATGAGTCGCTAAAAGATCATTCTGTGAGAACTCTAACTGTTGGAGTCTATCATACTCCTCCTGCGATAGTACAACCATGGAAGAGTCTGGAATAGCAGATGAAAAACTCTGAGGAGTATCACACGGGGCATGAGAACCAGAATCAGATAGTTGTACCCACTCAGAACGCCCAAATTTCTCCTAGCACTTTTCGAAGATGTGATTGCTATGTCCACAATGCCTATATTGTCGGAAACCTTTCTCAGAGGCACTCTATTTGCCTCCATAAGGTCTACGTCCACTCCAACGAATCTACGTTCTCGTCCTCCAAAATCACGGCCACGACCACGACCTCTGTCACGACTGGAATCACGACAGACTGCTTAATGGATGGTGCAGATGAAATCTTGGATCTACAAGAGACCCGCATAACTCTTGAGAAGGTGGCAGTCAATGTGAGAATACTATCTCCTCTCAGTATCTGACCTCACATCTGAGATCGTAGTGTAGGACTCAAGACATATAAAAATTTTGATGCTGCGAGATCCTGACGATATCTACTCAATGTTGCCGCATCAATAACAGCAGGTTGATGCATCTCTAACTCATCAATAAGGTCTTTGAGTTTGTCATACAACTCATGCACAAATTTGTCTCCCTATTTGAGTTCAAACAGGCACTCATAGATCTCAAACACCCTCGAGGGGTTCTTCTTATTGTCATACATTACCTTTAGTGCATCCCACATCTCCTTAGTGATAGTCAAGAACATAACACTATCACTAACTTTCTCTTCTAGGCTGTTGAGAAGTCATGTCATCACAGAATAATCTCCAATAAGCCAGGTCATATAAGTAGGGTCTGAAGTAGCAGGTGAGTACCAATGAATATACGAAACAATTGTGTCCATTATAAGTAGTTGGATCCATTCAATTTTACCGTAATCCCCAATATTGTTTTAGGAATAGAAGTCTCAATCATTAGAGAGGAGATCATAGTGGAGGAGAAACTTATAATTTCGGACATAGTAGCCAGTAAATAGATCACCAGAAATCAAAAGTGGTAGCAGAAAATAACCAGTAAGTAAGAGAAATAAGCAACTTAGTTACCAGATAGAGACATAGATAGCCAAAATTGCATCAAGGAAACAATATCTCAGCCTGAAATAGCCAGATCAGATGGAAAAATCTGATTTTTAAGCAGTAAGCAGATCAGATCTCACTAGGGTAACGCCCCGATTCCACGGATACGGGGACGTCAGTGCGACGTATATACGTAGGTCAGAAAATGCCCTCACGTATATACGCTAAGCATAAAAGTACAACAAGGATCAGAGTACGACACAAAGCGTGGTATTCATACATGTGCCAACACAAGAAGTACACATACAAAGTTATCACAGGATATTATAAGTATTACACATTACATGTGTATTACATCATAACCAAGTCCAAAAGAAATATATACAAATATGTATACAAAAAGCTCACAAGTAGAAAGAAGATCTCGTGAGTCAAAAGGTAAGTCTGGCACGAGGGGACTGGAACTAGTCCGCCAGCTTACTAAGGTAAGCTTGGTCCTCTGTGGATGGCTCCACTTCGTTCCAAGCTTCGGAATCTGAATGTGCAAATCCAAGGAGTCAAGACATATAACAATAAACAAACTATAGCCAAGTGGCTAAGGAACATGAATAAGGAAAGATGAAACAGTTATAAGGAATATCAACTAACAAGTATGAAAAGCATGAAGAGATAAAATCCTAATACAATGAATCTACAGTTAACGTCTTATTATTATTACTTGTCTTACTGTGATATCTAACTATGTGACCCAGCGTCCCAGAGCACATAGATCCATATCCTAGTAAAGCAAGGTTGTTATTGGAAACAGCGGTTGTATCGACGAACTATGTTTACAGTGGGTCCCGTGCATGCCCGGGACCACGGTCCAGGGTGTTCCGTTGCTTGATAACGGAACCAGCCGCAAGGCCTATCAGGAGGGACTTATGTATGCCCTTTGTCATGACAGTATTCAGGAAGAGGGAGCAAGCACTCCCCTCGGTCCCCTGGAGGCCCTCAGGTCAGACCGGAAATATGATTGTACAATATACCTAATGCCACTGTAAACACGAACACATATCGATATCCGCATATTTCCCCCGACCCATGTGTAAGTTGATCCATTTTATACAAAAGTCAAGTATATCATGCTTGGTTTAAGAGATAGCATGATAAGGGGTGATATTCACAATTTAACAAATTATGGAGCGAGAATATAATAACAAGTCATGAAGTAACAAGTGGTGAGATCCATAAAGTAACATGTCATGTAATACCAGTTATGAAGCATGAACAGGAATAATATGCCACCCATGTATCAATGATAAGATCAAATTCAGAAAAGAAATCAACTAAGTCAAACAGTCAGAATTAGTCGACTAAGTAAAAGGGTTAGTCGACTAATAGGGGACTTAAGTCGACTAATAGTCTAGATGAGTCGACTAAAACTGGGAAACAGAGAGTTGGGTTTCCGTTTCAGGAAAAGTTAGTCGACTAGGGTGAAATGTGTAGTCGACTAACGGATACCTAAGTCGACTAATAGTGGGGCTAAGTCGACTAAAACTGTGATACAGAAAGTTGGGATTTATTTCAGGAATTATTAGTCGACTAAGGTCAAGGTTGTAGTCGACTAAGGGTATCTAGTCGACCAATAAAATAGACTAAGTCGACTGGAGCCGAGAGTTGGTGTTTCCTGGTCCAGGGAAAGATTAGTCGACTAGGTTAAAAATGTAGTCGACTAAGGGGGTCTAGTCGACTGGTAATATGGCTTAGTCGACTAAAACTGTGAAATCAGAAAAGGTTAAGTTTCATTTAAGGTGGGTTAGTCGACTGGTCCCTAGGTTAAGTCGACTAATCGCGGGGAGAACAGTAACAGAACAGATTTTCTGATGGTTGTTTGATGGGCTAAAAATATGATTTTTATGGCACAAGTGTACATGAATGATCAACACAAGTAAACAAGGAAGTTGTCTAGTCTTGGTGAGTAAAAATACTCACTTCGAACGGTTATGTGAAAGTTCTACGAGTTCAGAATGATCGTTGACGACAATATCACCAACTAGGTCTTTGGCGATACTTCCGATGAAGAGATATGCAATCCAAATCCAAGGGTTGTAGTTGCTTGAGAAGAAGATGAAGACTTTGAGGTGGTTTGGAGTTAGGGTTTGAGATGGAGAAGAAAATGGTGAAGGCTAATCTCTTGGTGAAGTGAAGAAAAGAGAAAAGAATTGTAAAAGAAAGTTTATATAGGATTTTGATTTTGTAAGGGAGGTGTAAATAATGTAAATGTGAGGGGGTTTATTGCAAAATAGGAGAGGGGATGGGTGTCCCTCTTCTTGGCCACTTGGCCGGCCATGGGAGAGAGAGAGAGAGATGCATTAAATGAGGGGGTTGGTGAGATTATGTGGAGTTGGAATTTTGGAAGAGATTTGAATTTTTGAAAAATGGGAAAAGTTTGTGGTTGTGGAGAAAGAGAAATAAAGGAAAAGGAAAAATGGAAAGAAATTCATAAGGGAAGATATTTACTCTTGGACTTAGAATATAAAATAATGAAAAGACAAGTTCCCGGTTTAAGTCGAGGATACGGAAAATATTTCGGAAAATACCGAAATCGTCCGAAATTCAAGTATCTCGGAACGACTCGAAAATTTCACCAAAAATCAATAATAATATATGAAGACTAATAGTGAAATCCTTTTTAAGAAATACTTTATAGTTTTAAAACTAAAAATCCCGGAATCAGTTAACTACCAACTCCGTTGGAATTTTCATAAATTCATAAAATTCTCAGAAAAAGTATTTAAGTAGAGAATATGATTCTAAGAAATAAAGTCTAAAGGACCATCTAGAAATTCCTAACTGTTTGAGAATTAAAATTCCAGGAATCGATCAGCGACACTGGTCGACACCGGTTTTGAAGAAATACATTTAAATTCAGGAAAAATCCAGAAAATCATATAAAATCTAATATATTAGAAAATGATATTTGAAATTGAGATCGGTCAAATACAGGAAGTATATCGAAAAATACGATCGAAAAGCTGAATACGCAACTAAGTACGTATTCTGGAAACGGGGTATTACAATCCATCCACCTTACAAAAATTTCGTCCTCGAAATTTCATAAGGTGAAAGGTAACAGGAAAAGTAACAGATAGAGAAGGATAAGATGGAAGATAACGATAGAGAAGAATAGAAGGAAAGAGTCTTACCATTCAAGATGTGAAGAGTTGAGGATAGCGCTCACGGATAACGTCCTCTCGTTCCCAAGTGGCCTCTCCTGGCGCATGTCTGTTCCAAGACACCAACACTAATGGTATAGCCTTGTTCTTCAGTGTCTTCACACTTCTATCTAGAATGGCCATCGCTGCTCCTGATATGATAAATCTGGCTGCAGTTCCAGTTCGGAATGATCCAAAATATGACTATCATCCTTGACATACTTCCTCAACTGAGATACGTGGAAAACATTGTGCACTCCGTCCAAAGATGGAGGTAAGGCCAATCTGTAAGACACATCTCCCACTCGCTCCAAAATCTCGAATGGGCCGATATATCTCGGACTCAGCTTTCCACGAATACCGAACCGGATCACTCCTCTGGTAGGTGATATCCTCAAGAACACATGATCTCCTGCCTGGAACTCCAATGGCCTTCTCTGCGAATCTGCCCAACTCTTCTGCCGACTCTGAGCTGCCCTGAGATGATCTCTGATGATTCTGACTTTCTCTGTTGTCTGAATCAGGATCTCTGGCCCCAATAGTCTCCTCTCACCGACTTCATCCCAACAAATCGGTGATCTGCACTTTCTTCCATACAGTGCCTCAAAAGGTGCCATCTTGATACTTGCCTGATAACTGTTGTTATAAAAAACTCAGCCAAGTGAAGATGATCTTCCCAAGATCCCTTAAACTCAATCATGCAGGCCCTTAGCATATCTTCAAGGATCTGGATAGTCCTTTCAGATTGACCGTCTGTCTGAGGATGATATGATGTACTGAATTTCAGACGAGTTCCCAAACTTTCTTGGAGACTTTCCCAGAAATGAGATCTAAATCTGGTGTCTCTGTCTGAAACAATACTGACTGGAACTCCATGAAGACGAACTATCTCCTTCATGTACTTGTCTGCCAGAACCTCTGTTGTCTGACCTACCCGAAATGGTATGAAGTGGGCTGACTTGGTGAGACGGTCAATGATTACCCACACAGCATTATTACCTTTGGGACTTCGAGATAATGCCGTGACAAAGTCCATAGTGATGTGCTCCCACTTCCATTCGGGTATTGGTAAAGGATGTAGAAGTCCAGCTGACCTCTGATGCTCTATCTTTATCTGCTGGCAGACCAAGCATTTGGCTACAAACTGAGCTATCTCCCTCTTCATAGCATTCCACCAAAACTGCTTCTTCAAGTCCTGATACATCTTGGTTTCCCCGGGTGTATGGAATAAGCCGAACTGTGTGCTTCCGCCAAAATCTTCTGTTAACTTCTCCTTAGGGAACACAAAGTCTACTACCAAAATACAATGCATCATCTGGATGAATACAGATGTCAGTCCTCAATCCAGCCTCTACCTGAGCTCGGAATATCTGTAATCTGGGGTCTTCCTTTTGAGCTTCCTTGATCTCATCTATCAATGCTGACTGGATCTGCAAAGTCATGAACTGTCCTGCCTTCTCAGTCCTTCGAACTAACATCAAGTCCAATCTGATAAAGTCCTGAATCAACTCCTTCTGCTGAGTAAGTTGGACAAGCACTCTATTCTCTGGCATCCTGCTCAGTGCATCTGGAACTGTATTGACCTTGCCTGGATGATATTGCAAGTCAATATCATAGTCCGCCATCAGCTCCAGCCATCTCCTCTGCCTCATATTCAACTCTTTCTGTGAGAAGATATACTTGAGACTCTTATGATCTGTATATATCAACACTTTATCTCCCAGAAGATAATGCCTCCAAATCTTCAAGGCAAAGATAACAGCTGCTAGCTCCAAGTCATGAGTTGGGTAATTCCGCTCATGAGTCTTCAGTTGCCTAGATGCATATGCTATAACATGATCATGTTGCATAAGTACACATCCAGGCCTTTTCCTGATGCATCACTGAATATGACCATCCCTCCCCTTCCTGAGGGAGTCTTCAAGATTGGAGCTGAAATGAGCCTCTGCTTCAATTGCTCAAACGCTGCGGTACACTCCTCTGTCCATAAATACTTCTCTCCTTTCCTAGTGAGCTTGGTCAACGGGGCTGCAATCCTAGAGAAATCCTGGACAAAGCGTCTGTAATATCCGGCTAGTCCAAGAAAACTCTTAATCTCAGTCACTGTCCTCGGAATCGGCCAATCTCTCACTGCCTGGATTTTGCTGGGATCAACTGAAATTCCTTCTGCTGAAACCATGTGTCCAAGGAAGGCTATGCTGCCCAACCAGAACTCACACTTGCTCCTCTTGGCATGAAGCTGCTCCTGCTGGAGAGTCTGCAACACAATCCTCAAGTGTTCTGCATGCTCCCTGTTGTTCTTTGAATAGATCAAAATGTCATCTATGAAAACAACAACGAACTGATCCAGATAGGGTGAGAACACTCGGTTCATCAAATCCATGAAAACTGCAGGGGCATTGGTGACTCCGAAAGGCATAACTAGAAACTCATAGTGGCCATAACGGGTCCTGAATGCCGTCTTTGGAATATCCTCCTTCTTCACCCTCAGCTGATGGTAACCCGACTGTAAATCCAGTTTAGAGAATACACGGGCTCCATGAAGCTGATCAAACAGATCATCAATCCTTGGTAAGGGATACTTGTTCTTGATGGTAACTTTGTTCAATTCTCTATAATCAATACAAAGCCTTTTACCACCATCCTTCTTGTTTGCCAATAATACTGGAGCTCCCCATGGTGAAGCACTTGGCCGAATCAATCCTTTGTCTGAGTATTCCTGCAGTTGCTTCTTCAGAATCTCTAACTCTGTCGGTGCCATCCTGTACGGAGCCTTGGATATAGGAGCTGCTCCTGGAACGGTGTCAATGGAGAACTCGATCACCCTGTCAGGTGGCAGTCCTGAGATCTCAGCAAACACTCCTGGGAATTCATCCCACACCGGTACCCTCTGCTTCTGAACCTCCGAAGTAGTCATCCGAGTCTTTCCCTTGGTAGACTTCACTTCTCCACTAAATTGGAACTCCGGTTGATGAGGGATTCTGAAATTAATCTTCTTCTCCCTACAATCAATAATTGCATGGTACTGACTGAGCCAGGTCATGCCTAAGATTACGTCGTACCCTTTGGTATCTAGTACGAGCATATCTATGGCCAAGGTCTTATCACAAAGTTCTACCGGACAATCAGTACAGACTCTAGAAGATATGACTACCCCATTCCCTGTACTAATCTCCCATTTGTGGTCTAAAGATCTAACAGGTATAGAATGCAAAGCCACAAAATGGTCTGAGATATAACAATGGGATGCACCTGAATCGAAGAGAGCGAGAACAGGTTTCGAATGAACTCTGATGTTACCTGTTATCACCTCCTCTGAAGCCTCAGCCTCTTCTGTAGTCAGATTGTAAGCCTGACCCTACCACGCCCTGCTGCAGTCCTAGCTCCTCTCTGGACTGGGCGAACAATATGCTGTGGAGGAAGGGGAAGAGCTCTCCTCATCACTGGTCCCTGATTCCTCTGCCCAAGTGGCCCTGGAAGTGCCCTCTGTCCATTGGGTCCCTGAAGTGCTGGCAAGGTCTGATTGGCTATCCCCATTCTCCTGTGTGGACAAGCTTCAATGGAATGATCTCGAGATCCACACACCAAACACCATCCATTTGCCCTACGGCAATTCTGCTGAGAATGCCCTGGTTTCTGGCAAAAGTTGCAGATAGGACCTGGTCGAACCATCTGGTAAGGAACTGGTCTGAATGGTTGCCTGGCCTGAACCTTCGCTGCTCTGTATGGGCCTCCTCTTCCCATTGGTACAAACGGCCTCTTCATGGCCTGGTTCCTCATCTGGTTCTCTTGCTTCTTCTCTAACCCACGCTCCACCTCTCGAGCTATGGTGAGAACCTCTGAATAAGTCTTCAGTTGCTGGGGCATCAAGAAGACCTGTATGTCCATCTGCAGGCCCTGCTGGAATCTGCTTGCTCGCTTCTCCTCATCCGTTACCATGTACGGCGCGAAGCGGCTAAGTCTAAGAAACTCCGCGGCATATTCATCCACGGACTTGTTCCACTGCTGGAGTCTGATAAACTGCTCTTCCATATCTTTCTGAGCAGTAGCAGGGAAGAATCTGCTGTAAAAACTCTTGGAGAATGTGTCCCAGGTGACAGGCTTCTCCAATCTGGCCTCCTCAGCGAGCCACCAAGTTCTAGCTATATCTTTCAACTGAATCTTGGCGACCTCAACTTGGTTCTCCTTTGGTACTCTGGCTGCATTCAGCAGATCGGTGGTGTCCGTCAGCCATTGCTCAGCATCCAGGGTTTCTCTTCACCCGTGAATATGGCTGGTTGTAGCCTCCTGAAATCTGAAATGTTCCCCGGCCTCTGTTCCTTTGGAGTTGTCAACTCTTGCCGGAGAAGTTCCGTCTGTTGTTGCTGGTTCTCCATCATCGTCTGAATGACCCGTAGAATATCCACATTCTCTCCCGTGGGTCCATTCGATGATTGCCCGGAGTGGTTACGTCCCGTCCTTCTCTCCATACCGAATTGGGGAAAGATAACTGGAATTTGGAAACAAATGGAAGGAGTTTAGGATACAAGGGAGGAATCAAGAAGGAATCAAGAAGGACTCAATAACTTTGTACATTGTAGTTGGCATTAGCAAATTTCAGTAATTTGCTGCTTGATTGTACTTTAGGTTTGAGAGCCTAAGCTCTGATACCAACCTGTAACGCCCCGATTCCACGGATACGGGGACGTCACTGCGACGTATATACGTAGGTCAGAAAATGCCCTCACGTATATACGCTAAGCATAAAAGTACAACAAGGATCAGAGTACGACACAAAGCGTGGTATTCATACATGTGCCAACACAAGAAGTACACATACAAAGTTATCACAGGATATTATAAGTATTACACATTACATGTGTATTACATCATAACCAAGTCCAAAAGAAATATATACAAATATGTATACAAAAAGCTCACAAGTAGAAAGAAGATCTCGTGAGTCAAAAGGTAAGTCTGGCACGAGGGGACTGGAACTAGTCCGCCAGCTTACTAAGGTAAGCTTGGTCCTCTGTGGATGGCTCCACTTCGTTCCAAGCTTCGGAATCTGAATGTGCAAATCCAAGGAGTCAAGACATATAACAATAAACAAACTATAGCCAAGTGGCTAAGGAACATGAATAAGGAAAGATGAAACAGTTATAAGGAATATCAACTAACAAGTATGAAAAGCATGAAGAGATAAAATCCTAATACAATGAATCTACAGTTAACGTCTTATTATTACTTGTCTTACTGTGATATCTAACTATGTGACCCAGCGTCCCAGAGCACATAGATCCATATCCTAGTAAAGCAAGGTTGTTATTGGAAACAGCGGTTGTATCGACGAACTATGTTTACAGTGGGTCCCGTGCATGCCCGGGACCACGGTCCAGGGTGTTCCGTTGCTTGATAACGGAACCAGCCGCAAGGCCTATCAGGAGGGACTTATGTATGCCCTTTGTTATGACAGTATTCAGGAAGAGGGAGCAAGCACTTCCCTCGGTCCCCTGGAGGCCCTCAGGTCAGACCGGAAATATGATTGTACAATATACCTAATGCCACTGTAAACACGAACACATATCGATATCCGCATATTTCCCCCGACCCATGTGTAAGTTGATCCATTTTATACAAAAGTCAAGTATATCGTGCTTGGTTTAAGAGATAGCATGATAAGGGTGATATTCACAATTTAACAAATCATGGAGCGAGAATATAATAACAAGTCATGAAGTAACAAGTGGTGAGATCCATAAAGTAACATGTCATGTAATACCAGTTATGAAGCATGAACAGGAATAATATGCCACCCATGTATCAATGATAAGATCAAATTCAGAAAAGAAATCAACTAAGTCAAACAGTCAGAATTAGTCGACTAAGTAAAAGGGTTAGTCGACTAATAGGGGACTTAAGTCGACTAATAGTCTAGATGAGTCGACTAAAACTGGAAACAGAGAGTTGGGTTTCCGTTTCAGGAAAAGTTAGTCGACTAGGGTGAAATGTGTAGTCGACTAACGGATACCTAAGTCGACTATAGTGGGGCTAAGTCGACTAAAACTGTGATACAGAAAGTTGGGATTTATTTCAGGAATTATTAGTCGACTAAGGTCAAGGTTGTAGTCGACTAAGGGTATCTAGTCGACCAATAAAATAGACTAAGTCGACTGGAGCCGAGAGTTGGTGTTTCCTGGTCCAGGGAAAGATTAGTCGACTAGGTTAAAATGTAGTCGACTAAGGGGGTCTAGTCGACTGGTAATATGGCTTAGTCGACTAAAACTGTGAAATCAGAAAAGGTTAAGTTTCATTTAAGGTGGGTTAGTCGACTGGTCCCTAGGTTAAGTCGACTAATCGCGGGAAACAGTAACAGAACAGATTTTCTGATGGTTGTTTGATGGGCTAAAAATATGATTTTTATGGCACAAGTGTACATGAATGATCAACACAAGTAAACAAGGAAGTTGTCTAGTCTTGGTGAGTAAAATACTCACTTCGAACGGTTATGTGAAAGTTCTACGAGTTCCGAATGATCGTTGACGACAATATCACCAACTAGGTCTTTGGCGATACTTCCGATGAAGAGATATGCAATCCAAATCCAAGGGTTGTAGTTGCTTGAGAAGGGGATGAAGACTTTGAGTGGTTTGGAGTTAGGGTTTGAGATGGAGAAGAAAATGGTGAAGGCTAATCTCTTGGTGAAGTGAAGAAAAGAGAAAAGAATTGTAAAAGAAAGTTTATATAGGATTTTGATTTTGTAAGGGAGGTGTAAATAATGTAAATGTGAGGGGTTTTATTGCAAAATAGGAGAGGGGATGGGTGTCCCTCTTCTTGGCCACTTGGCCGGCCATGGGAGAGAGAGAGAGAGATGCATTAAATGAGGGGGTTGGTGAGATTATGTGGAGTTGGAATTTTGGAAGAGATTTGAATTTTGGAAAAATGGGAAAAGTTTGTGGTTGTGGAGAAAGAGAAATAAAGGAAAAGGAAAAATGGAAAGAAATTCATAAGGGAAGATATTTACTCTTGGACTTAGAATATAAAATAATGAAAAGACAAGTTCCCGGGTTTAAGTCGAGGATACGGAAAATATTTCGGAAAATACCGAAATCGTCCGAAATTCAAGTATCTCGGAACGACTCGAAAATTTCACCAAAAATCAATAATAATATATGAAGACTAATAGTGAAATCCTTTTTAAGAAATACTTTATAGTTTTAAAACTAAAAATCCCGGAATCAGTTAACTACCGACTCCGTTGGAATTTTCATAAATTCATAAAATTCTCAGAAAAAGTATTTAAGTAGAGAATATGATTCTAAGAAATAAAGTCTAAAGGACCATCTAGAAATTCCTAACTGTTTGAGAATTAAAATTCCAGGAATCGATCAGCGACACTGGTCG
Source organism: Agave tequilana (assembly GCA_038442645.1). Taxonomy (NCBI): domain Eukaryota; kingdom Viridiplantae; phylum Streptophyta; class Magnoliopsida; order Asparagales; family Asparagaceae; genus Agave; species Agave tequilana. Next base: position 12,960 of record JAVJIF010016772.1, on the reverse strand, counting down.
ACACCGGTTTTGAATAAATACATTTAAATTCAGGAAAAATTCAGAAATCATATAAAATCTAATATATTGAAAATGATATTTGAAATTGGGATCGGTCAAATACAGGAAGTATATCGAAAAATACGATCGAAAAGCTGAATACGCAACTAAGTACGTATTCTGGAAACGGGTATTACAGAAGTCATGTAGAGCATCTAAATAGCCAGATCAGATGAAAAAATATGATTTTTGAGTAGTCATAGCCTAGTTTGAGACCTCTGGAGAAGGCATGAAGGGGGTGGCAACCTTTTTAGAGGGGAGGAGGAAGGGGCGACACTGCTTAGGGGGTGGCGGCACTGTTTTGGGGAAGTTTTTTTTTTTTTTTTTTGGGGAGGGGGGCTGTTTGGTGTCTTGGAGGAGGGGGCGACAGTGATTTTAGGGTTTGGAGGGGGCGGCACTAAGAGGAGTGGGGGCGACACTAATAGGAGATGATAAAAGTGTTCGGGTGATGTTTAGGAGAAGGAGAATTTTGAGAATAAGGTGTGGATTTTAAGATTAGAGTTTACCTTGCTGTGATACCATGTGAAGAAATAGAACCCTATAATAGGAATTGATTGATTACATAAAAGAAGGTACAAGGTATATATAGAAGATAAGGTGGGTATATGGGTAACAACCCAATAACCTAATAACCCAATACTAATAACTAATCTTAACAACTATAATTAAGCAAGTGTTATTATAGCACAGCCGTAAATGTGTATATCTGATCAACTAGGCCTGTCAATGGGTCGGGTTCGGGGCGGTACAGGTGGTACCATACCCGGACCCGTTTCCCAAGAGGGTACCATACCCGTCCCGTTTACCCGCGTCCAGAAGGTGGGTGTCCATACCCGGACCCGCTGTACCCGTGGGCCCAGACCCGTTTACCCAGACCCATAAAAAAAAACATAAACAAATACAGTAACAAAAACACATGAAGAGAGGGAAATTTTTTTTTTGTAAAGATAAAAAAAGCATGTTTTAATATCAATAAAAGATGAAATGCAACCAGGTGCAAGAGGTGGAGGAAAAATTTTCGATGAAAGACTCTAATAAAGAAAAAAATTTAAAACAAGGCCCCCAGATTTATTTGGGAAAACACAACAATAGAATCACCCACTAATCAACCAATAGTCTTCAACATTTAAAGCACAAAAGGATCATTTACTGATAGAGTCTTGAGAGGGTTTTAATTATATTAGTATTATTTATATTTATGTTTTGAAATGGGTAAATGGGTAATCGGGTCTGGTTCAAGTAAAATCAAACCCATCCCATTTAAACTCGGGTATACGGGTATACGGGTAAACAGGTATGGGTCCAGAGCAACCCTTTCCATACCCGCTTAATCGGGTCGGGTCCGGTCTGGACCCGACCCATTGACAGGCCTATGATCAACTATTATTTTTTGAACAAACTGCAAAGAAATCTACCATAATAAAGGAGTCTGCTAATAGTGCTATGATTAAAAAGAAGAAAACCTCAAAGTAGCACAGCATAATTAGTTGATTTGTTACAAATGGGCAGAGGTTTGAAACTCAAATGGTCTAATTCTTTTCTCTACCTCAATTTACCTTGTTGGAGGAGTCCTTGAATCTCTGTAATCTTCATCTTCCCACATCTTTAAGCATCCAGGATCTCACTTGGCCATTTTTCTTTTGAACAGCACTGTATCAGTCAAAGAAATCTTCACTCATAATAGTGGATGACAACTTGGTTCTCGGTCTAATATTAGATTTTTGCAAGATTCTAGGATAGTTGTTTTTTTTTTTAAAACTTTTTTTCCTTCTGATTTTTACATTGCATTTAATTCTGAGGAGTTTCCAAAGTTTCATGACAATTTCCAGAATGGTTACTGGGACTATAAACGTATGACTAATAGATTCTTCTAATATCTAAATTTGGGATGAGAAGAGGGCATTTCTTAATTTGATTCATTTGTTACCATGAAGCTTGTTAATTCTGACAAGCCAATCTGGGGTTGTGATTCTTCCAGCATTTTCATGGTTAAATCATGTTATATATATTTCTGAATTTGTTAATTCTGACAAGCCAATCTGGGGTTGTGTGGAATTTTCTTTACCGCGGGAATATAAAAACATTGAGATCTTCTTTTGAATTCCACATCTTATCACAGCGGCCGGCTCTAAAATTATTAAAGCGATAAATTGTTTGTTAATGCAAAGCTCAAGGTTTGTCACGACTGAGCAAAGGATAAATCAAAGCATCAAGATGTGCAAGTCCACCAATGACTTTGTAAGTCTCTGTCAATAAAATTATGCTACTAACATAATTAAATCAATGTCTATGGAATAATTTATCTCTGTTCCCACTGTTTTGAATTTAGCATGGTAAAAGTTTACATAGAATTTGATGTTTTTGTCGTCAACCAAGGAATTCTGCAGCTTTGGATTTCAATTGCTATCATTATGAAGTCTAGTCGTCATTAATTTCTTGATATTGATTCATATCTTTATGATATCTTTGTCAGTTCATCAAGTTACTAAAACATCACACACAAATGCCCATATATAACCCCCGTGATTTTAGATAAATTTACACTCTTGTTGTGCATTTTCGTGTGAACGGGTGTGGAGAATATATCAGTTACATTTTCAGCTTTAGCGCCCATCTGCATCACCATTCCACAATCCCTATTTAATTATGAATGGCATTAGACTAATAGGGAAGACAACAGATGAAAAATCCATAAACGAACGTCACGTAGGAAGAAACTTCAATGATACGCAAAAGTTATATTCCACATAGAAAGTCATGGCTTTGATTGCCAGAAGTTGGCAGAATTGAAGTTTAGAGTTGCTTATAAAAGGGCCTTTGTTCCCACTTCAAAAATGGCAAGAAAAAAAGTTAAAACCCAAGAGTTGGTCGAGCCTCCTAGCTAGCGGAACCCATGCATCTGAGAATATTAGCCTCATTTATTTTCCTTCTTGTTTCATCAGCTAGAGCTTCTCGTTTTCTAGGAAACCAAGAGAATGCTCTCCTTCGTTGGAAATCCACCCTCCAGACCCAAGAACCCCTCCATTCCTGGACTCCACAGGTGAATCCATGCAACTGGACTGGAATCACTTGCAATCGTCGAGGTAGGGCCATCACTGAGATCAATCTATACAACATGAGTATAGTTGGAAATCTTGATGCCTTCAACTTCTCAGCCTTCCCTTCACTCGCTGTGCTCGACCTCGGTCACAACCAGCTGAATGGAACCATCCCTCCTACTATCCGCTTCCTCGTCAAACTCAGAAACCTTAGTCTCATTTACAATCATCTCACAGGAACCATCCCAGTTGAGGTCAGCTCTCTCACAAATCTTTACACCTTTCATCTGTCTAACAATAATATTTCAGGTGTCATACCGCACGAATTGGCGCTGCTCACAAGCATGTCTTCCATGGATTTATCTGCCAATAGCCTTGCGGGCACCATTCCTCCTAGTTTAGGAAACATGACCAGGCTCGACTTCTTGTCCCTATGTAGTAACCAACTTTCAGGACCTATTCCACATGAACTTGGAAATCTCAAAATTTTGTCCACGCTACACCTGTACGATAATATTCTCACTGAGTCCATCCCTACATCCTTAGGGAACTTGACAAATTTACAGTTTTTGCATCTATATGAAAATCAACTATCTGGTCCCATTCCTTCTGAGCTAGGAAATCTTGAAGAACTTTCTGAATTCTCACTCCATGATAATAATATCACTGGGGTGATCCCCTCAGAACTTGCAATGCTCAAAAATATAACTTCCATATATTTAGGCAATAACCAAATTACAGGGACCATTCCTCTCATTTTCAGAAACATGACCAGGCTTAACGTGTTGTCCCTTCTTGGAAACCAAATTTCAGGATCTGTTCCTAGTGAACTAGGTAACATTAGATATTTAATCCAGCTAGACTTGAGCCAAAACGTTCTCACTGGACCAATCCCTACATCCTTTGGAAATCTTAGCCATATACGATTTTTGTATCTATGTGGCAATCAGCTGTCTGGTCCAATTCCTCAAGAGCTGGGGCATGCTAATAGTCTTTTCGATTTGGAACTCTGCACAAACAATCTCACAGGGTCCATCCCCCCACTTTAGGGAACTTGACCGTGCTTGACAGGTTGCTCCTTTTCCAAAATCAAATGACTGGTCTAGTTCCTCCATCCATTGGTAATTTAAGGAGCCTCACAATGCTATCAGCCTTTGATAATCTACTTTCTGGTCCGTTGCCACGAGAAATGTCAAATATTACCAATTTGGTTTATCTACAGCTAGCTGAAAACAACTTTTCTGGCTACTTACCAGCTGAAATATGTAATGGAGGTGCATTGCAATTGCTTGTAGTGTCTAAGAACCAGTTCACAGGTCCAATCCCTGCGAGCTTAAGAAACTGTAGTAGCTTGCACCGAGTCGACCTCGATTCAAACCAACTCACTGGGGACATCTTCCAGGGATTTGGGGTGTATCCAAATCTTGTTCGTATTTACTTGAACAACAATAGATTCCATGGCAGGCTCTCACCAAATTGGGCAAAATGTCAAAATCTTACAGAATTCCGCATATCTAATAACTTTATCAGTGGACAGATTCCTCCTGAATTTGGTCAGCTATCTATGCTTGAAAAGCTTGACCTCTCCTCAAATCAGATAGAAGGAGAAATACCAAAGGAACTAGGTGATCTATCTTTGTTATTCAATTTAAGTTTGGGAGCCAACAAACTTTCAGGAAAAATTCCACCCCAAATTGGAAAATTGCAAAACCTGCAGATTCTCGATCTATCAGATAACAACCTTATCGGGCCGGTGCCAGCACAGTTGGGAGACTGTTCTCAACTAATTGCTTTGAAGTTGAGAAAGAACTTCTTGAATGAAAGCATTCCGTTTCAAATTGGGAACCTAGTTCAATTGCAAATTTTACTAGATCTGAGTTACAATTTGTTCACAGGAGAAATACCTGGGCAATTAGGAAACTTGAGAAATTTGGAGAATCTGAATCTTTCCCATAATAAGTTGTCGGGTTCCATCCCGTCTTCATTTCCGGGCTTGATCAGCTTAACATCTATAGATTTATCATACAATGAATTGGAGGGTCTTGTTCCTGATACTAGATTCTTTGAAATTGCTTCAGCACAATCACTTGCTCACAATAAGGCTCTTTGTGGTCATATTCATGGAATACCTCCTGCAACTCATCTTCTATGGAAAAAAATGAAAAGAGAAAAGGTCCTAAAGTCATAATAATTGTCACTGTTTCAATTATTATAGGCATTTTGATGCTTCTATTCCTATTTATTGGACTTTGCAAAATGCATCAGAATAGGGAGAGAAATATTAAACATGGTGTGACTGAAAAGATTCGTAAGAGTGCATTTTCCGTATGGAATTTTGATGGACATATCTTATATGAAGACATTATTATGGCAACAGAGAATTTTGATGACAAATATTGCGTTGGCAGGGGAGCATGTGGAAGTGTGTATAAGGTGTCACTGCCAACATCTGAAGTGCTTGCAGTTAAAAGCATTCATTCTGTTGAAGATGAAACATTCCTTGATGATGAAGAATTCAGAAATGAGATCCAAGTTCTGACCCAAATTCGACATCGAAACATTGTTAAACTCTATGGATTTTGTTCCTCCCCTTTCTACAAATTTCTTGTGTATGAGTACATGGAGAGAGGAAGTTTGGCAAATATTTTAAAAGATGTTGAAGCTTCCAAGAGTTAGATTGGATAAAAAGGCTAAGTATTATAAAAGATGTCGCCAATGCTCTATCTTACATGCATCATGATTGCTCTCGGCCTATCATTCATCGAGACATAACGAGCAACAACATTTTACTAGATTTCGAGTATAGAGCATGCGTCTCAGACTTTGGCATAGCAAGATTGTTGAAGCCTGATTCATCCAATTGGACTAATGTGGCAGGCACCCACGGGTATATTGCACCAGGTTGGTTATTATTTCTTTTTTTATTTATTTATGAGAAATAGTTTTACTCTGTATCTTTTTTCCCTCAAAAAAATGTTATTACTCCATATCTTTTAGTCTAAAGTGAGGTCTCATCTTTATCGCTTCTAGAAACTTTGAAATTACAATGGATAACAAAAAAATGTTTTATTTACTATGGAAATTCTTCTTTTATTTATGTTGTTACATCATTTCTTCTCCAAAGAACAAAAATTAGCTTTGCACTTGTATAATCAATCATATAATTACACAACTTTTTGTTACTTTCTATGAGGTTTTTAGCTACAGTAGTCATTTCCTTGCCAACTGATAAATTAATAGTAAATGTCATCCCCTTTAGCAAATACATAAATACTAACTAACTGCAGTGGTTCCTTGTCTCATATTGGTTCAACTTGCGCCTGTAAATTTGCTTCCATATAAAACACCCATGGTGTTGTAATGTGTATATTAAGTTGCACTTCTTTATATTATCTTTAGTTTGATCTTTTCAAGGTGTATAGTACTTGGATATCCACTGAATCAAACATGTTATAATTTCCTTCAATTGTAAATATTTATGGAATTTCTTTATGGGAGATCAATGAAAGAAACTAAAACCTATTAGATATTGTTCTTTCTCAATAAACAAGTGTGCAATAGAAGTGTCTTTAAAGAATTTACTTTGAAGACTAATAAAATATGCAAGCTACTTTCTTTTGTCAAATATTTTAGATATATAGAAAGATGTATATTTTTAGATTATTGCTGTAGGCATACTCTATACATTGCAACTTAATTAGATCAACATGATTAACTTGAAAATATGTTTGACAATTTGGCATACAAGATAAATACCCAAGATTTGATTCTTCAAATTTTTACTACTCCTTTTTCCTTGTAGAGCTCGCCTATACAATGAGGGTGACAGAGAAATGCGATGTATACAGCTTTGGAATAATCACGCTAGAGTTGGTTTTGGGAATACACCCAGGCGATCTCCTTTCTTCTTTATCATCATCGACAGGGCAATGCTTATTACTGAAAGACATTCTAGATGACCGTATACCACTTCCATCTGCTAAAATTGCCACAAATCTAGTAGAGACAGTTGCTTTAGCACTCCACTGTTTGGATTCGAATCCAAGAAATCGTCCTACAATGTACAATGTATCACAAAGGTATCCGCTTTCAGTCCAGCAAGCACTCTACAGGATTTCCAAACAATTTTGGTTTCTGAGCTAAAAAATTTATTAACAACTTGATGCAGAAGAGTGTTTGCAGGTATGTCCACTTGTTTCTATAATTCAATTCCTCATCTTACTACATCAATCTTAATCTCTATCTCTAATGTACTTTGTCATTCTTTGCATTTTTCTTTGATTTTACATGTAAACTCCTGGAACTGGGATTTGCTACAGTAAAAGAATGCGTGTGACATCACTACAAGCAAGGAGGTATACCAGTATATTTCAATGCCTGTGTGCAATAATCCAGACAGCAAAAAAAGTCCATCTAGAAGAGTTTTTCAATTAATCGAAAAGTATGTTTCTCTATTTCTAATGAAAGAAGAAATAAAAGTAGTAGTATTTTGAGAAGAGGAAAATCAAGCCTTAATATGTAGTGAGCACTTGTTTTGGCTGACTGTTATCACTGTTGGTGTATTGTTTTGGGTCCTGATCCATGTTTGTAAGTGTTATCCTAGTATCCGTATGTATATTTAAGAATTAGTGAAGTTTCACAATTGAACAATATGCTAATGTGTATCATGAACAAATTCATTGTGCCTTCATACTCGTGTCAAGAACATGTGTTATCAATTGTAAGTATGGTCTTTGTAAAGAATATTAAAAATTGCTCTTGAGCCCCTGAAGAAATTAATGCCTTGCCTAGGGTAATCTACATATTCTGGATGTTTTCATATTGCATTAGATGATTTTCTCTTGTCTTCATTTCCTTTTTCATTTTATTTTTTTATTTAAAAAGAAAACAAGGTTCAATTATGGGTGGGGTGGCAATGGGCCTGATTCCTGGGTAACATGTTTGAATTCAATGCAATTTTATGACGAGAGATAGAATTGTGTCATTTCAGAAGGATTCGAGGCCGAACCTTTCCCACTCAAATAAACCTACGACCTTCGAATACAATATATATATATATATATATATATATATATATATATATATATATTATATATATATATATATATATATATATATATATTATATATATATATATATATATATATCTCAGCCGTCAGCTGAGAGAGACTCTCTCAGCTATCACTTGAAAATGGTCGCAAACTTACTGCAACATGGTCCCAGTCTAATGTAACATGATCGTAGTCCTAAAAAATCATATATTTTCAGTGTAATTAGGACTGCGACCATGGTAGCAGTCCTCAGAAAAAGACTGCGACCTTGATCGCAGTTCTTAAAAAAGACTACGACCATGGTAGCAGTCGTCATAAAAACATTGCGACTTAATCACAGTTCTCATATAACACTGCGACCATGATACCAGCATCCAAAATTGTGATTAAAATTCAGCCATGTTACGCCAGCTGAGAGTCAGCTGGCGGCTGAGGTACAAATCCCTCTCTCTCTCTCTCTCTCTCTCTCTCTCTAATATATATATAATATATATATATATATATATATATATATATATATATATAAATATATATATATATATATATATATAGGGGTTACTGTACCTCAGCCGGCAGGCTGAGAGAGTTTCTCAGCCGGCAGGACGTGGCTACATCATAGCCACACACCTGTCATAATTTTGGCGGACAAAAAGATGAAAAATCCGGCCCAATTTAATGTCAGTCACCTCAACAATGCATCTTCCGAAAATACCCTCGGTCACATCTTTTTTACCTTATGTAAAAAAGTGTCTTTCTCAAAATTTTCATCTCTAAAATTTCTCCCGATCATTTTGATCCAATTAGTTCTTTTGTTTCACAAATTTGATCGTTTTTTTAAAAAATATATTTGCAACACATGGCGCCAAAGAATCATCCACCGAAAAAGGTAATAGAAAAAGATATTTTTCAAAAATTTTTAGGGTTTGGTATTTTAATTGTTATAAATTTTTTCCAGATTTATTTCCGTTTGAGTCTTTTTTATTTTTTTTTTAAAAATCTTTGGACCATGTTCGCACATAAGAAAGAGATTTTGAAACTTTAGATGACGAATAAATTTTTAAATTTAAAAATTTGTAACACAAAGACAAAGGTGTATTTTTTTCAAGTTTTTTTCATTTCTTCTATTTTTAGTTTGTCGCAGTATTTTCGAAAAACTGATTTATATGTATGCGACCTTGATATATTTTTTTTAAATTTAATTATTTTCATAAACTTTATGTCGACCTCGGTCGCAGTTATTAAAATTTTGTTTTCAAATCTGTGTATCTCAGGATGTTTTTTTTTTGGACTTTTTAAATTTGACGAATGCGACGCTGGTCGCAGTATATGAAACTTCCTTTTTTTTTAACATACTAAAGACATGGGGTCGCAGTTGTTTCAATATTTATGTAGTGTTTTGCGACCATGGTCGCAGTGTATTTAACGTCATTTGTTTCATCATTTATGGGTCGCAGTTGTTTATTTTTGCACTGTAGACTTATGCGACCTTCGTCGCCGTGTATACCCTGGTCGCATTTGTTTATGTTTGCATTGTAGATGACTGCGACCTTGGTCGCAGTGTCGACCAGATCGCTGTAACAGTTGTGTTCGCACTGTAGTCTTTTGCGACCTTGGTCGCAGTGTAGACCAGGGTCGCAGTAGTTTGTGTTTGCACTGTAGATGACTGCGACCTGGTCGCAGTGTCGACCCGGGTCGCAGTACATTATGTTTGCACTGTAGAGCCTGCGACCTTGGTCGCAGTTTATTAAAAAATAATATGCTTTTTACTCACTTATAATTTATAAATAATCATTGGTCTAAACTTTTTTATTTTTCTTCATCTATAGGTAAACAACAGATTAAGGTTCGTCGACTGAGATCAAGCCCAAAACCTATGTGCGAGTTCATCAAGAAATTTAAAAGTACATTCAGGCAGATTTCGTAGAGGCGATCAAGAATACCCCATTGGCCCAATCTTTATGGCCTTCTATAATGAGGAATTTGGGGGTGAAAAGGCTCTAAAATCAAACGTTGCGGTACTGAGGATTTTAGACCAGTATGATAGGGATACAAGGACCTTTAGAATTGGGGGCAAACAAATTGAGTTAACAATGGAGGATGTTGCCCTCACTTTTGGCCTACCTATCAGTGGGGCAGATTTTGTTATGAATAAGACATGTACGATGAAAGACAGAGGGGTTATAAAACATTATTTCCCCGATATAAAGAAGATCACAAAAGTATCTATTGAAGAGGCTTTGGATGATCCTCTGGTCAAGAAAAGGATGAGGGGTGAATTAGATGTGACACAAGATGAACAGCTTGAGCAGCAAGTGACTTTAAATGAAATTATAAGAGACATACAAAGACTTGCAGCTCAAGATTTTACCACATTAATCATCCTATACATGTCGGCCACTCTTTTCTTCTCTGGCAGTAAATGCAGCGGTGCCGTGGTATATTGTGGAACAGATTGCCAATATGCAGCTGATGAGGACAATATGCTGGGCTAAAGCTGTTTGGCAATTCCTGATTGAGTCAATGGACATCTTCAGGCACACCACGTAAGGCTGCAAGATGCTCCGTGATGCTGTGCAAATTATTTGTACGTACAAATCTCATATTTGGCCAACATTGTATGAAATTTACCCAAAAAATTGTGAATATTTGTGTAAACTAATTTAATTTTTCATTTTTGCAGTATTGGCTATGTGAGAGGGCTCCTATTTTTGAGCCGAGCTCTGGTTTGGAGGACATAACCCACGCGCAGTAAGATGGGACCTCCAAAATATTAGCAGATCTCTACTTGAAGTTGATCTAAATGAGATTGACAGGAATATTGTAAGTTAGACTTCTTTTTATGTGCAGTACAAATAAAATGCGACCATAGTCGCAGTATTGAGCTGCACTTTTCACAATTCGTTTGTGCCTGACAAACAATATGCGACCATGGTCGCATTCTCCTAAAAATTCCTTTTACATGAATGCGACCATGGTCGCAGTGTTGAGCTGCATGTCTTGGCAGATAATTTGTGCAGGACAAACATACTGCGACCATGGTCGCATTCTTATTATAAATACTTAATAAATAAACTGCGACCATGGTCGCAGTATAATTATTTCATTGTTTTATTTTAAACTTACCTTTTTCTGTTTATTTTCAGATTTTGAGTCGAATGGCCAACATCTCTAATGCTGAAAAAAATATGGTTGGCCTCCTGTTGAAGGGGAAGAGGAGGAGGAAGAAGAGAAGCAGAAGATGAAGAAGAAAGAAGAAGAAGAAGAAGAAGAAGAAGGCCATACATATAATGAAGCTGACATCCGGCGGAAAATGAGCCAGAAGCGGCTGAAACGAGTGAGCAAAAACCATCTTTTACAGGTTATTTGCACCACCACGGGATGATCAAGCTGAAGAGATAAAAGAGTTGAGGTCTCAAAATCAACACTTGAGAGAATATGTTTCTCAGCTTGAAAAAAAATTGAAAAAATGGAGACTGAGAGCAGACTCAAGGCTGAATTAAACATAAAAAGGAGAGAAAAAGAGAGAAGAAAAAACTAAAAAGGCAGCAGACGAAATTAAAGTGAAAGAAGAAGAAGAACAAAGAGCTGCTGAGAGCAGCTGCTGCTGCGGAGAAGGAGAAGGAGAAGAAGAGGGAAGAGGAGGAGCATGAGAGAAGAAGATTGGAAGAAGAGAAGGAAAAGGAGGAGAGGAGGAGAGAACTGGAGGAGAAGGAGAAGGAAAAGAGAAATGGAAGAGGAGGAGAATGAAAGGAGAATGAGGAAAGAAAAGGAGAAGGAGAAGAAGAGGAGGGAAAAGGAGGAGCAGGAAAAGGAGGAGAGGAGGAGGGAAGAGGAGGGGCAGGAGAGGAGGAGGAGGGAAGAGGAGGAGAATGAGAAGAGAAGGAGAGACGAGCAGAGGAGGAGGGAAGAGGAGGATCAGAAGAAGAGGAGCATCAAAAAGGAGAAGAAGGAGAAGGAAAAGTGGAGGAAAGAAGAGGGGGAGCAGGAAAAGGAGAAGCGGAGGAAGTTGTTGGAGGAGTTAAGAAGAAGCGGGAGAAAAAGAGGAATGTGGGGGAAGAGCAAATTAGAAGGAAGGGTGAAGAGGAAAAGGAGCACAGAAGAATGACGGAACGGATGGAGAAGCAGGCTGAAGAGGAGAAGAAAAAATTGGAAGAGGATGAAATCATGGCTTCTGAATCTATTTTAAATTTTCTGGGGAAGATATGCAAGTTTTTCTTTGAATATAACTCAAATGATTCAAGAAACCCAAAGAATATAGCTTCTGAAGAAAAAAATCAAGAACATACTCCGCCTCAGAAGCAATCCTTAAAAGAAACTGTTTGGAATACTCTAAAGGAACGATAGAAAGGGGAGTCAAAGCACGCAAGCGCGCTGAAAGAGATCGTGATGACTCCGACTTCGTTTATCCAAAACAGAAGAAGAAAAATAAATGAACATCCTCTTCCACAGCCTGCGGCTGTGATTTCTGCCGCTGGTTTCGGCGACAAAGAGATTTCCTCCACTGAGCCAAAATCGAGAGAATTGACCGAAACCACAGCATACAGAAGAATTCTGCAGCCCCATCAACAAGCTCTTATAAAAAATTTCTTCGACAAGTCCTTCTCTGAGTAAGTTAATTAATTTTATTATAATTCATATCAAAAACTGTTACCTTTATATAAGAACAATTTAATTATTAACTTTGTTTTGATATCTTGCAGTTCTACTGCGTATCAGGATACCGACAAAGAATCATGATTACAAGGAATGACATTGAGGACTGATGTTCAGTAGAGACTTAGATGCGAATATAATTCATTTCTACATGCAGCATCTAGAGAAAGGAGAAGGAT